>JASDQU010372062.1:0-25420 GCA_032191745.1 Picea mariana | reverse complement strand
TTTGAAATTTTATATTTCAAATATATATTTTAAAGTTTTTTAATATAAAGTTTTAGATTAAGGATTTTAAATATTATTTTATTTTAGATTTTTTTGAAATTGGTTTCTTTTTTTGTTTTTTTTGAGTATTTTTTTTGTTTTTTTTTTCTCATTTGTTTTTTCTTTCTTTTACATTTCAAGGTTTATTTTTATTTTTATTTTTGTTAGCTATACATTCTTGACTTGCAAGATTGGCCTATGGATAAGATGTTGCGACCCAGAGACATCTAAGCTGTCAAAACCACTCGGGGATCACACCCAGCATGGACTGCACCAACCCTTAACATGGATGGATTTGAGGTGTCACTAGAGGTTTCGAACAAGTAACTTCACTTACAGAGTGCCTTAACAACACACTCCCTCACTTACCTCTACACCATGAGGACTCAATGTTTTTTTTATTATTCCTTTATATATATATATATATATATATATATATATATATATATTTTTTTTTTTTTTTCTTTTTAATTTGGGTTTTGAATATATTATTTTTAAACATGATTTTTCTTCATTGAAAAAAAAAGTTATGAAGATCTTCTCCTTTCTCTTTATTTATTTTTTGATGTAAATTAAAAAAAAAGTTTGTAAATAATTTTTCAAGTGACCATTGAGGATCCAATTTTGGGTTTTTGATTTGCATAGGGATCTTTTGTCAAGGCCACAGTTTCAATTAGGTCGTAATTTGCTATAATTTTAACATTTATAAAAAAAAAATTCTTTAGGTGGCGTCATTTTTTTATTTAGGTGTTGATTTTAATTTTTTTCTAAGAAATTATTTGATTTTTTAAGGCCATGCTTGAAAAATGTTGTAATTTTGACTCTGTTAGAAAAAATGGTGCTACCAGTAGCACCACTTTTTTAATATGGGGGTTTATTTTTATTTTTTTGTGCAAAATTATGGGTTTTAAGGGCTAGAGTTATTGTTTTGAAGTCACAATTCTTATTAAGTCGATAACTTTGTTTTAATCCTCCATGCATGTGTTGGCCAACACACTCGACGAGCCTTCAAGAGGAGGATTATATTATTATATTGATGTTCATATCATTGGAATCCTACATTGTCAAAAGATTTACCAAGACTTACCACCTCCCTTACCACGAGACCCCTACGACCATGCTTTTAATATATTATTTTTGGAAGGTTATTTTAATATATTTGTGGGAAAAACGTGAAGTGCTAATATTTTAATATTCTTTAAATCCCATGGGAAGCTTGCATATTCATAATTTACCATCATGAAATTTACCAAGACTTACCACCATTCTGACCAACCCTTTCGACGACCAACCTTACGGACCATGCATTATTTTAATATTTTTTGGGAGGGTTATTTTATTATTATTATTGGAAAACATGCACCATTGAAATAACCATTGTTTTAATAATAATTATGGGGAAACATGCACCGAACGAATATGGTATTATGTAATATTTACTTTTAGGGGAAATTACCATGCCAATGGAAGTTACTATTGGGTTTACATTCACCAGGACTCACTTCCCTTCTGACCACGAGACCCGACGACCCATAGAACATGCATTATTTTAATACTTATTTGGAAGGGTTACTTTACTGTTTAATTTTGGAGAGTGTGCACATATCACAAATATTATTTAGATATCAATAATAACCCCTTGCATTGTTGTGTCTTCGGAGGCTTAGCATTGGAGTGAGCTTATCCTAAGAGAGCTATGTCATCAGAAGATAACATGGGAGTGGTGAGTCCACTAGAGTGAGTATACACCAACATATCCAATGACGAAGACTAGGGATTAGGAGTTTTATTTCATATACATTGAAGACTATGGATTGGGGATTTTCATTCCCCCAACGAAGACCTTGGTTTGAAGACTTTGGGATACATTTTAATAATTATCATTTTTTATTTAATTTTCAAAAAATTTCACATAGATTAGGGGTAATTTTATTAATTGTAATTATTGTTGGTTAATTTAATTAAGTTTGTTATTTTCTTATTTTCATTTCTTTATTATTTTTCTAATTTATAGGACAATAATTAGCCAAAATTGTTTTACAAGGCATAGGTATTTTGCTTGCCCTAGTTTCTTATTCAAGTTAACTAAAGGGGATAAAACCATTTAAACCACTAAATTTTGGATTCTCTTATCCATGAGGGATATTTTTTGGGTTAAGGATCAATGAATGTTGGCACAAGGGTAGACCTATGTTTCAACACTTCAACAACACACCAACAAAACCCTAATTATTGACCCTTTTGGCAACACCTGCGAAGCAGATGAAGTCTCACTTGAGGTAGAGGTAGGGGTGGTTGTAGGACTCAAATGTCTGCAACCTAGCCGGGACAAAGATCTGTGATTATACCACTTAACAAAACACTTAGTAGTTAGCATTCATCAGTAATTAACCCTTATTTCAAATCATAGATCCAAACCCTAATTACAGAGGAGCATAGTATTCTACCAGACCTAACACATGTAAGCACTTAGCACAAGGAACAAGACCAGATCTAGCATTCATTCACATCACCAAGCACTAAGCTATTATATCAGATGCTTCTAACACACTTAAAGATAACAACACTAATAATAAATCACATCAAATGCACAAAGCAACCACAACACAGGATATACATGGTTCACCCCAGTGTGGGGCCACGTCCACCAACTCTTCATCTTATTTATTATCTTTTGTCAATCTCCTTACATTCACAAAGCCTCAGAACCCACTCTGCGTAGGACAGGAGATCTACACACACCTTACCAGATCCTCCTTCCCTGAGCTAGGTTTAAGCACAAAGCCTTCTTACTGTCTATACACAAGCTTCTTACAATCACTTGCACTTAGCTCTACAAGTTCTTAACACATAGCACGCACAAAGCATGCACAACTATTCACACTTAGCACATTGGCTTCATTAACCTTAGTACCTCCTAGATTTCTATTTATATATTACAAAATGGGCCTAAACATGGGTAAACTGATCGGTCGCCATCCCATACCCGTTACATAAACCCTAATCCCAAAATCTGCCCTGAAAAGGCACCCAGATCCTGCAATCTCTACCTCGACTTGCGCTCCACCTTCGACCATCCTGTCAAAGTCCCAAATGAGGTCAAGAATCACCAAAAATCTCCAAAGCTTGGTCAAGGGAAAACAGGACCCAAACAGTCACCTGTGACTTATCTCGAGTCACTCTAGTTTGGGTAATTCTACCTCAAAAGCCTCAAGCTTGGCTCTAGCTGCTTCAACCTATTGTTGCACCAAGGCCTCCTACTTGGAGAACTATTGAATAAATGGCTCATTCACATGTCCTTATAAGTGTTGTTCTACCAAAGTGACTACTTGTTCTAGCACTACTCCTCAACCTTCAATCTTCTCAAAAAGTAGGCAAGATGCATCTTGAATTGGTTGGAGCTTCTGAGTCACTTCCACGACTTTGCTTTGTATAGCATGGACTTGTAGATGAGTTGTGAAGTATTCTTGGGATCTTTTCATCCTCTCAACTGCTGATAGGAGTTTCAATTGCGCTTGTACTATTGTTGCTTGCTGCTTTTCTTCCTGGAGCTGTGACTCTAGTGTCTTCAGTTTAGGGTCCTCAGTAAGGTGCTCATAATTCTGTGCACTGCGACTGCTTAGCTGTTTACATTCCATGACTAATGCTTTGATCCTTTAAATTATGCTTCTAGTAGTTTCTTCTCTCTGGTCTCGCACTTCCTATGGAGTGCTTGGCATTGTTTGTAGCTCTAGTTCTGTGACTCTTTGTTGAAGTTGTTGAATGGCTTCAGCAAGCTTCGTCACTTGATTCTCCACTGGGTCTTTCTCCATCTGCTCTAATCCTATCACAAAGCGAAGTTCTATGTTGAATGATTATTTAACTCTAACCTGGTCTGCAAGCACCTGTTCTTTCTCCTATTGGATTTGCACTTTAGTTTCTTCGAATTTGGTTTGGAAGTCATCATTTTCCTGTTGTGCAACTCAACGTTTATTTATGATTTCCTCTTGTTCTTTATTCATGGCCACTAGGGCCTGGTCATTTTCTTCTTGTACACGATGAAGGAAAGCTTTGGTCGCATCAGCTATTCTCCAGAGTTGGCGCAGGCTCATCTCCCAACTCTGGTTCTTCTGGTGGCAGGGATGTAGTAGACACTGCACGACTAGAGTGAAAGGCTTGTTGTACTCCTCTCAGCTCTGTCTCAATTCTATCATACATTGCTTCTTGTTTGGATTCAGTTCTCTACAAAATATCTTCTGAGGCATCTGATACAACTGCGATAATGAAGTCTAAGTCATCAACCGTGAGTATAGTATGCAGCTTCAGATTACTTTCTTTGGACTTCTTCCTTGATGTAGCTTTTGTGGGGGAAAACTTTCTTTTCTTGGGTGTCTCTACCTCTTCAAGGGGGTTCCTAGGCGGTGTTACATCACCTTTCTTATTCTTGTCTTCTTCCCCTTCTTTTTCTTCTTTGTTCACTTTGTTGTCTCCTCCTCTGCTAGGTGAATCTAATGCACTCTCTTATGATGTGATGTGTATTTCATGTACATCTTCCTTCTTTTTATTCATGCTACTTCTGGGTGCATCATACTCTTCGTGAGTAACCATTGGATTTCCAATGAGGTTGGGATCATACAGTGCTTTCTGGTTGACTAGTATAAGGAACTCTACAAGCCATTCTCTAGTTATTTCTTCTAGGTCCTCCTCTATGATATTGTAGTAGGACTAAAGCTCTTCTTTACTTTCGTCTGCGCACGCAGTAATATAAATAAAATGCCTATTTGCACAGAACTTCATAAAGGGTTTGAAACTATCTAGGATATTCGATGTCATACGAGGGAAAGAATCAATATCCCTCTGCAACTGAAGGTAGTAGATATGGAATACTTTGTTCGACTGCCATTGTTTACCCATATTGCTTGAATACCAGAGCATGGTGAAATTCGCAGCTAGTGGCTCGAACAACTCAATGTCAGGGAAGGTTTCACCTTTCATCATCTCCCAAGAAGTAAACATGATGAGGATCAACAACCAACTAAAATGGAACTCATAGCCCTGATCCTGAGCTTCACGACAATCTAGTTCTAACTGGTTGACTAGGTAACTGGCCCAGTTCATCTATAGTCCTTCCACGCATTTTCCTGCGAGTTCAACAACAAACCCTATGACCTGCGTGGGTCTGTTCTTTATTAATATATTACCAGTAATCAATTGGAAAGAAAGGAATATTGTGCCATTCTGAATGGAGGCTACCTTGTAGCCTCACGTCCCTTTCTCTACATCGTCGTAGGTTTCTTTAATCCTCCGTGCCATGGCGCGGTCTTCAGCCTTCCCTAGATAAAATTCTTGTGGGTCTAGTCCCTACATGCTCAATCTAGTGATCATATGGATCAATGTCTTGTCAACAGTGATGTGCCTATCTAACCATAGATATCCGCTATGGAAGCATGACAACAAGAGCTTAATGCATGCGTTAACCTCCTGGTGCCTTCCAAAATGTGGTATCTTCATCACGTTCAAGATAGTGGACCTCGTGATGTCCATAGTCCATATATGGGGGATGATATTTGATTTATTTCCCTTTGTCTTGGTCAAATATCTGTGAGGTCCGAGCATGCGAAAGCTCTTTCAGTATCCTAGGTTATAGTCACTGATATTCAAGGTTGGAATCCTCTCCAACCGTGGTCTGACTACTTGTATTCCATTCAGAAGGTATGTAGTGATGACTGTGTATTCAAAGTCCCTCAGGACACTATCATGACTCACCACACCAGCCAGGGGTGGGATGTAGTTGGGGAGCATGGACAGGATTAACTCCACATTCACCAAGTCACGATGCTTGGTTATTTTCTTGGTCGTAGCTCGGGATGGTCCAGATCCACGAGAAGTCAACGAGGAGGCTTGCACTCCTCACGTTCATGAGGCTTGGATGCCTGTGGACATCACCTTCTCGGCCATGAGGTCTATTAGAATATCTTTAACAACTTTCAGTTCAGTGAACAATACTCACTGTAACATAATGGATAGCGAGGTCTCAATGATCACTGCGTGAAATAAAATAGTTCATTGTGGGCTTAGATAATCACAATTGGTAAAAGTTTTCTTGGTGCAACACTCAATAGGATAAATAGATAACACTATAATGTTTTCTTTCAACGGGTCACAAAACCTTATTCAATCCAATTCCATCCATTATGGCACGGTCCCAATGGTCCAATGGTGAAGTTTCAGGCCATAAATCATTTCCTAAATATTCCGGAGCATCGATCAAATGATCATATTGCCTCCAATGGTCATATTGCTCTGCCATGGTGAAGTGCCATTCTGTGTTGTACTGATATTCCAACGAAGTTCAAATTCTGGGAACCTTCCTTCTGCGAAGTGCTTTCTGGAGCTTCTTGTAATCTTTCTAAGTTAGCTTTCTTCTTGTTGAGCATTCTGGCCTTCTTTCCTATGATCTGAATCATTTATTTCCTCTTTCTATTATTGTTCTCATCTTTTCTTGGCATAATAATTTCTCATTGGGGAGGGTATTTCATAGGGTTCAAGGGTAATACTTGTTCTCTTTTTGGGGTAGGTTCTCTGCTCTCTTGTACAGACAGGTGTCTCTAGTCTTCCCGTGTCCTTTCAACTTCGACATCTATATCTTCGATATTTAGTAGCTTCGACTGGTTCTCTTGTTCTTCTAGTAAGTGTAGTATTTTCCTAGCCATGAAGTCTCTTAGTTCTTGCATTTTCTGTTCTAGATCCTCCTCTTCTCATTTCCTTCGTATTTGATCTTTCTCAATATAGGGTTTTTCTATCAAGATAGCAAATGGGGTGTTGTTCTCAACAAACTTAACAATCTCAAATCATTCTTCTGTCAAAGTGCCATGAGCACTCATATATATCGTTAATTCTATGCATGTTCACGATGTTGAATCCTTTTCAATCATTTTGTCATATTACAATTGGGATATTTTAAATAAGGAATACTATCTAGTTCCACTTGGGGTGAAAATAAGCACTCAAATTTGTTCCATATTTATTTCTACATGTTTCTAAATTGAATATTTTTCATGAGTGAATTTCTTTAGAAATATGATCTTGTTGTCTCATACACAGTGAATTAAATTTTTGAGTGATTTTTTATACCCATCTAAAATTAAACCCACTCCAACTCCTTGTAATTTCTTTGCATGATTATTTAATCATGGTTTTGGAGTCATCCAAATGGTTTCTTACAGATTGACTTTTTTTCTTTGGTTACTTTCAGTCAAAATAATTTCCTGTATAGACTTTTCTTAACATAGAAATCCTAGCTTCTTTTTAATTATTTTGAGTTATTTTTATTTTAGTACTTTTAGATTTAATTTATGGACATTCATTGCACATTTCTTGGTGCTCTGTTCAATTTTTTTTTTCAAGGATTTTATATTTTATCTTTTATCTTTCTTGATCCAAGATTCCTATTATACACAACAACAAGAGAGATTCTTTTTAGACTGTCTAGATGCATGCTTTAACATTATGGACATCACTATCATTTAAATATTTCTACTAATATTTACTTCAAAAAATTTCCAGCGAACCAATCATTCTATTCACCAACTCAATGGTTTATTGAATATTTAAACCTAGTCCCATAAATCATAAGGATTTCAGACCAGATTTATTTTCGAGAGCATTTTTCCATCTTTTAGATTTTATTATTTTAAGTCACTCATTTTGGTTGCATTCCTGAATGGTCAGATTCTTATCATGAATCAATAATGTCTCTCTTATGTAAATTTTGAAGGCATTCAAATCCTTTGCAGTTCTAAATACATTAATCGAATATGTCAATGCAACTTCTAAGATTCCAATTTCGAGTTTTCTACATTTTTTTCCACCTCGAACATAATAATAAGTTTCAAAATGTGAATTTCTTGTGGTTGGGCCCCACACTCTTTAACACTCCTTGAGACAAAACTGAGTTTATTCATAACTTGGAAAGATAATCATGTTTGGATTATGTTGGAATATATTTTAATTGATCCCTCTTACTCATGAGCATTCTAATTTTGCTTTATGAATTATATGTTTCATTCTTTTGAATGGAAAAATTATCTACTAGAGAGACAAGCTACACACTCTTCTTTTTCATTTTATTTTCTTCATATTCTATTAGATATGTAATCTTGAGGAAGTGAAATTTATGTTTTGTCTACTTAAAGCACTCTTGGAAACTTTAGGATATCCATTTCATGTACTTTCCCATCATTCCAAGCATCAAATCATTAGAAATCAGGTTTTAGTCATTTAATTCAATTATGATTTCTAATTATACCATTCATTTATAATGGGGGAATCATCAATCTATCTAGACTATGACTTGAGATTACTTGCAACTCACCAAAGTGTCTTAATTTCTATCATTTCCATAATGATTTCCTCTTTCCTCTCACAAGGTTGAATATGATCATATGACTATTTCACATCATCCTCATTCTTTTAATAATATTTATGGGGAAGCATGCACCCAACAAATATAGTATTATGTAATATTTATTTTTCGGGAAAATTACCATGTCGTCAAAAGTTACCATTTGTTTTACATTCATCAGGACTCACCTCACTTCCGACCATGAGACTTGATGACCCATCAACCATGCATTATTTTAATACTTATTTGGAAGGGTTACTTTATTTAATTTTGGAGAGTGTGCACATATCACACATATTATTTAAATATGTAATGTCCCCAACTAGGCTAGGATGGAATATTATGTTAGATGTCCAAATTTTGTTTTCTTTAAGCAATTTTTTCAAGCAATTTTCCTCAATGCTGATATAGCTTCTTACTAAAAGATAGACAGTTTGTCAAACATATTCCATGCATCCCTTTACACAAAAAATAGAAGAGATAACCACAACATATTTATTAGGGTTTGAACATCAATACAAGGTATAATGGTTGTTTTATAAACTGCAATAAAATAACTAAAGACAAGAAATATAGATGTAGATCTGACATAGAAACTAAGGGTTGTTGTAGCAGCTTCAATAAATCAAGAAAACACTCAAAATGAAATTCTATGAACCTGAAAATGATGTTTCTTTCCCTCCTGGTGAGTACCCATATGAAAAAACCCCCTTTCAAAGTAGATCGACCCATATCTAAATGTCTCTACAACTACAGTTTACAAAGGTCCTCACGGGAAATAAATGGACAACCAACAGTGCCTTACATGACAAGGATTGACAACAAATGGGGCCACACAGGACACCATGTACTCATCATGCGAGGATGCCACAAAATTTATGTAGAAAGAGGAGTTGTACCTTATGAATTTTGTGAACCTCCTTATCACTTCAGTACTCACTGATCTCCTACGCAAGCATATATATCTCCAACTGAAACCAAACCCCAAATTGAAGTGACAATGGAAATCCTATATGGATTCCCCTCTTGTCTAAGATCCAATGGAAATCCTAGGTGGATTCCCCTCTCTTCTAGGGTCTAATGGAAATCTTGGGTCGATTCCCCTCTTGTCTATCTAGGGTGGATATTGCACCACCAAAACCAAACCAATAGTGTAAGGATTTTTCTAAACCCTAACAAAACAATGGTTCCAAAAGCACTTCCAAAATGAGAGATCTAATCAAAATTCCAATATGAAGCTATATCCATCCTTTTCTCCTTCCTCCATTTCTTCTAGATCTTTCCCCCTTTTTGAATAAATCAAATATAACTTCTAGAACTTTCCCCTTTTTTACTACATCAAGTATAACCCTTCCCCCCACCCTTGTATTTCACTTTAAGATTAAAAGTCACTTCTAATAAATATGGGTAGCTAAATTATGAATCTAAAGTTACTTTATTTCCTTATTGTCATTTTAAATACATAACATCTCCTAACTAAGTGACATTAAATAAACCATTTTGAATTTATTTTTCTTTATTAATAACCCATGGGAGTCATTTGTATTGTCGAAAAGGGGTATCTAAAACTAGGGACTGACAAATCCTCCCTTCCCAAACATTGCTTGTCATCAAGAAATTCCATCATACCCATAGGAACAACAAACTGAACCAAAATGGAACTAATGATGATCGGTGGGTCCCAAACCCATATGAAAGATGTGGAACACCTACTGCCCACAATATTATCCTGCAATGTGCTAACACCAGGGGCCCCTTGAAGGCCACCTATTAGTAGAGAAACTAGATACTGTGAAAACTCAGTACACTCTTCATATAATGTCTCACCTACAAAACCCATCAATTTTTCAATAGGCTCCTGAGAGTAAAAAATTCTCTCCTATTTGTACCGTTTGCCAAACTATCAACCCATAAAATCCCAAGGTCCCATGCTCTTCCCCATATAGGACTAGTTAGGATATCATCGCACTAATCTAATCATAGATATCTTCCCCTCTTTCCTAGACTTCCTCCCTAATTTGCAATCCAAAAAATAATCATCCTCACTATCAATCATTAAATCCTTTCAATGGATCTCAATGGAGTCACCCAAACAAAATTAAAATTAGACATCCAAGAGAAGTCTATGTGGCCACAAACTAATAGGGCATCCATGACACCTATTCTCCAAGTATCGAAGGTAAATCCATAATACTCGAGCATCCCCATCCTACTGCAATAATCCAAGCATCATCCAAACAATCTACTAACATATATTCCACAAGGTCTCACCATACGAACACAAGAATCTTGTAGGTGTTAAAGTCATGAGGGTCCCAAACTAGCTTGTACAATGTGAATCATCGTCTACTCATAGCACTAGTCTATAAGGTGCTAATACAAGAATATGTATGATGTCTCTTGATAAGACAAGAAATCATAACCTGCATAAAATTGATCAACTCCTCTGAATACCACTCCTCTAAGCATGCACTCCTAAGCCTCCTAAAGGTAAACTTCGGAAGGTCAAAAATGATCCTCTCCTCTCTAATAGTAGTTGAAATATCAAACCATGTAATCCCAAGGTCCCCAAATAATCCTAGAAAGGTACCACCATGTTGGTGTCGCACCACTTTGATCATCACCATCAGACCAATGCTCCCAATCTGCATCCTCCTCTCCTAGAACCCCAAGTTTGGCGCAGACACATCCTACCTCAACAGGTTCTGCATGACCTCTTGGTCTAAGGATAATTTTTAATCTCCCCTTTTTGAGTCTGATTGACTCTTTGATTACCCGCAGGAATCATCCACACACAAGTGTCTATCCACATGTCCTTCTTTGGAGCTATGCCTATGTGAGCAAGCGCTAAGCACCAACTCTCATTTGCGTGACTAGCTGACATAACCATGATCTTCACTCGGAAAGTACTTTGGTTTTCGCAACTTAGCGATCACTGATGTGAGTCCCTATGACTCATCAATCCACAAAACCCTGAAAGGCTAATGGGTCCCTCAATTCCTCCCTTGACTTCCTTGATGTGACCCTGGACTGCGACCTGGGGCCAAAATCCTTCTGCACTTCAGGATTTCGTGTATCGACGATTTGTAATGCAACAAAATCTTTCACCGATGGCCGAAATCATGATAATTCATCGTCATGATCGACGACTCTGAGCTTCCCATGATCTGACGGTCCTGATTCTATCGAGACTTCATGAATCTGGATTTTGCAACTCTCAACTCTGAGTCACAACATCTTCCATGCCCTGATTTCCGAAACGGTGAAGCTAAGAATGTGATCAACAACCCTTGTTGATCCAGATCCAATGGCCACTATTCCTCATGATTTTACGAGCTTTCCAAGACACTCAACCTTAATCTTCCAGTTGATATACAAGACCCAATAGCCCACGAAACTTCGTGATTCTCCCTCTCAGAATTTCGACCATTCATTTAGACTTCCCAAAGAGTTATGCCCAATTACCTTGACATATTTCCTTTTGATCTTAAGTTTTGCGAGGTGAATTCATACCTTGTTCTTCCTTTGAACACTTCAAAGGTTTTAACCCTTTTGAATTTGGAATCTCACTATAACTCCTGGAATCTAAGGAATCCCTACACACACACCTTGCATCATTCACAATAACCCTTGGTTATTTCATTCTTCAACTCTGTGCACTTCTCTGCAACAATAGTTATTCAACCTTTCTCATTGGTTGGAAAAGTCTAAGACTTCAACTCGTCGGTGCACACCTTGCACGGCTTTGTGCGATACATGCACTCCAACTGGTATGAGAACGAAAGTATCCCTCCTGATATTTTCTGAGATAAAACTTAGAAATCTATCAACGCATTCTATGCGAACCTCCACTACACTCCTTGCAAGAATCCTCAAGACAAGAAACAATTGAAACTCATACTTCTCCTCTCACATAATTCATACATTCAACATGAAATCAAGAGCGTACACACACATAGCATTGAAACAAATGCATAACAGAGAACATAAGAAAAACTATAAACATACCATTAAAATAGATGTAAACAACAACCACCAAAACACCATGAAATGGAATTAAAGGATTTTTATATTAATCCTAGTGCTCCTCTACATGGGTTCAATAGCAACAACTATCTGCTTATACAATCCTACAATCTTTATTCTTGTATGTGCTCTTGCTCTCTACATCTCTACAACTTACAAGGAGAATTATTGATTACAATACAATGCCTACGAGGGAGATTTCTAGAGTTTTCCCTCTTTCATCTCTAGCTATCTAATCGGAATTAGTGCTACCTACTTTACATTCATTACAATTAAATGCCTCCATATCCGACAGATGAGAGAAATTCTCAGGATCTGTTTACAATCTCGATAACACAAATGCAAATACATCCTTTTAGATATTTCATTAATGCTTTATCCTTTGAAATTCAAAATGTTCTGAAAACATGCTTTGGTGCAATTCCATCTTTCCTTCACCTTTTCTCTTGCTTTGTTGGCTCTCTTACGATGCTCCTACATCATACTCCCTTGGCAGAAAAATTCATGAATTCCTATTCATGATCTCTTGCATTGTATGTCCATGTCTTTGGATATTTGCTTCGCTTTCCCAACTGGCATCCTCAATCGGGTGTCCTTTCCATTTGACAAAATATTCAAAGTATGTCTTCCTTCAGGTATTTTTTCAAACTCTCTGATCAATTATCTTTTCCATCTGCGGATTTTCAACTACAGGCAATTGTTTGACCCATTGAACTTCTATCTGATCCTCCTCTGTTGCTTCTCTATCAGCTCTGTAAGGATACAAATATACTATGTTGAATATGGGTGATATTCCTACCCCATCTGGCAATTCTATTTCATAAGCATCGGCCTCAAATTTCCTCAAAATATTGCACGGCCCTATCTTCTTCATCTTCAACTTATTATACGTTCCCCTTGGGAACCTCTATTTTCTGAGATGCGCTAGAACCAAATCACCTACTTCAAACTAAAATTCTCTCTTGTGTTGATCTTCTCTGTTCTTGTATTCCTGGTTAGAATTCTTTAACTGCTCTTTGATTTTGTTATGGAGCTCTTGCATCTTTGCTGCAAAATCCTCTTCTCCATCACTTCTGAATTCACTCTTCCCTAGGTCTTTCAATTCATATACTCCCCTCAGAACCATTCCATACGTTATCTGGAATGGGATCTATCCTGTGCTTCTTTTAGGTGAATCATTATATGCAAATTCCTCTTGTGGAAGAATCTGATCCCACTGACTATGATGTTCAACTACTAAAATCCTAAATAAATCTCCCAGACTTTGGTTCACTACCTAGGTTTGTCCATCCATATGACGGTGATATGATGAGCTAACAAACAATTTTGTCCCGAGATTCTTCCACAGTGTCCTCTAGAAATGACCAACAAATTTAGTATCTCTTTCCAAAACAATACTCCTGGGTAATCCATGAAGTCTAACAACTTCTTTGAAAAACAGATTTGCAATGTGAATTGCATCACTAGTTTTCTGACATTGTATGAAATGTGCCATTTTTGAAAATCTATCGACTATCAAAAATATGGAGTCACAACCCCTCTGTGTCTTTAGTAGTCCTAACAAAAAATCCATGTTTACCACATCCCTCGACCTCTTTGGTATCGGAAATGGTTGATACAATCTTGTATTATGTCTTTTCCCCTTTGCATGTTGACAAATTCTGCATCTGTTCATGAATTTCTTGACATCTTTACTCATCCCTGGCCAATAGTATAAATTGTTCAACTGCGCAAACATTTTTTCATGGCCGAAATGTCCATCCAATCCCCCATTATGTTTTTCCTTTAGAAGATTCTCTCCCATAGAACTCTTCGGAATACACAATTGATTTCCCTTGAATAATATTCCATCCTGAATCAAATACTGGATCCATTGAATTATATGTCCGAGAACTGGATTCTTACATGCTTCATAAGCATATTTAAAATGTGGATCATCTCTCTACATGTCCTTAAGGCTATCAAAACCTAAGGTCTTCACACAAAACTCCAGCAAAATCAAACATTTCCTACTCATTGCATCAACAACCTTGTTATCAGTTCTAGAAATGTGATTTATAGCAAAAGTAAAGTTTTGCATATATTCAACCCATTTTGCGTGTTTCTAGTTTAGTTTCTCTTGTCAAGTTATGAATTGTAAAGCATAGTTGTCCCTATACAAGACAAACTCTTTCGGAATCAAGTAGTTCCTCCATTTCTTTAATGCATGTATGATTGCATAAAATTCTTTATCATACATGGAATATTTCACTTTGACATCGTTCAACTTCTCACTGCAGTATGCAATCGATCTATTGTCTTGACTCAAGACTGCTCCAATCACAAATCCACTTGTGTCACATCTAACTTGGAACATTTTACTAAAATCTGGCAGAACCAAAACTCATTGTCCAGTTATTTTCTCCTTCAACAACTTAAAACTTGTCTCTTCTTCCTCTGTCCAATGAAAAGATTATTTTCTTTTCTTGATTGTGTCAATCATTG
This sequence comes from Picea mariana, assembly GCA_032191745.1. Lineage (NCBI taxonomy): Eukaryota > Viridiplantae > Streptophyta > Pinopsida > Pinales > Pinaceae > Picea > Picea mariana. The sequence continues at coordinate 10,488 of JASDQU010372062.1, read as the reverse complement.
GTGAAAAAATTTCACTAAAATTTCTGATGAATTTCCTATAAAAAATAGCCAATCCATGGAAGCTTCGAACTTGAAATATACTCTTTGGTGATGGCCAATCTTTGATTTCTTTTACCTTCTCAGGATCCATCTTCAACTCATTCGAAGAGATAAAAAACCCCAAACAAATGAGTTATTTCTTCATTAAAGATGACTTCTTTAGATTTATCAGCAATTTCTCTTGATGAAACCTCCTCATTACTAAAGCTAAGTGTTTCAAATGTTCTTCCTCGGTCTTACTAAAGATCATTATATCATCAAGATACACAATCACAAACTTTCCAATGAAATATTTCAAGACTTCACTCATCAACCTCATAAAAGTACTTCGTGTGTTCATCAAACCAAAGGGCATGACAAGCCATTCATACAATCCTTCATTTGTTTTGAATGATGTCTTACATTCATCACCTTCCCTCATTCTATTTTGACGGTATCCTCATTTCAAGTCAATCTTTTTAAACAACTTTGATCCACTCAAGAAATCCATTAAGTCATCCATCCTTTGTAAAGGAAATCTATATCTGATGGTGATTTTGTTTATAGTCCTTGAGTCTACACATTCTCCAGCCACCATCCTTTTTTGGACTTAGCACTGTTGGAACATCGCATGGACTCAAGCTTTCTCTAACCAATCCTTTGTCCATCAAATCCTGGACTTGATTCTTGACTTCTTCATTCTCCTGCGGCATCAATATGTACGCTGCCTTGTTTGGGAAACATGCTCTTGGTATAATGTCAATGTGATGGCTTATGCTCATGATAGGTGAAAACGAACAAGGACAATAATCCACCACAATATCAGCAAAATTCTCTAGCAGTTCCTAAATTTCCTCAGGTAAATCGTCTATCTTGTTATTTGTCAAAATGACTTCGGGTTTTCTCACTACAACAAACTGCATGTCTTCTCCTTTATTGACTTCATCAAGAATTTCCTTCCCATTCATGAGAAGCATAGTATTTCTCATCTCTATTTTTACCTCCTTGTATTTAATTCGCAACAACATATGTGTCCTACCATTCTTCTCCAAGGTGTATGTGTTCCTTCTCCCATCATGAACAACATTCCTATCATATTACCACAGCCTCCCAAACAAAAGATGACAGACATCCATGTGAATAACATCACATAAAATTTCATCTCTAAAACCCCCTATCTTAAATTCAACGAAACATTGTTTAGTGACGGTTAACTGATGTCCTTTTTGCAACCATGAGACTCTGTATGGGCTTGGATGTGCAACTGTCTCCAATTCTATCTTTTCAACTATTTCTGTGGAGACTAAATTATTTGTGCTTCCACTATCCAAAATTACCTTGCATACCTTGTCCTTGGTCTTGCAAGCAGTTCTAAACAAACTGTTTCTTTGGACTGGATTCTCCACCTCCTTCTCTGGCCTCAAGATAATTTTCCTCATCATTAAGGATCTTCCAACTTCTACATCTTCTACCTCAACATTTCGCTTCTGCGCTTATGAAATGTGAGCTTCACCTCCTCCATCTCTTTTTCTGTCATGACATTCATAAGACTTATGTTCAATCTTTCCACAGACAAAACATTTTATCTCACCACCTCTGCCTCTTCCTCTTCCTCTGGCTCGATGAAAAGTATTCCTGTCGACATATTGTCTTCCCTATGAAATTCCTCCTCTTTCTGGGTGAGTATGAGGTTTCTTTTATTCATCCTTGGGATTATGTACTCTATCTTGGGAAATTTCTTTTTCTATGCTCTAAATTCTACCTCTGCCTCTTTGACTTTGTTTTCATGCCAATTTCTCTTCAACCTTTAGGGCAATCTGATAAGCATCTTCCACATTTGTAATCGTCATCATTCTCATCTCATCTTGAATATCATATCTCATACCATTCATGTATCTAGCGACCTTCTCATCATCACTTTCATGATGAACATCTCTAATGTTTAATATGTATAACTCCTCAGTGTATTCTTTCAGTGTCATTCCTTTCTATCTCAAATTTTGTATTCTTTGAAGAAGTTTGATTTGGTAGTCCCTAGGTATAAAATTATCTTTCATCTTTGCAACCATTCTATCCCAACTTTTGATTTTTTTGTTTTCCCTTGCAAAGCCTATTTGCCTGCAGTTCATCCCACTATAGTGTTGCATTCCCTTTAAGTCTAGTGATGACATGTTTTACTTTCTTTTCTTCTTAAATATCTTCATAATCAAATTACTTATACATAGTTCTAAACCAATCTAGCAACTCCTCAACGTCTAATTTACCTTCATATATCAGAATGTCCATATTTTCCCTGGATCCTATTCTTGCAACAACTCTGAATAGACATTCTTCTATAGCATCTTAGGCTACAACTTCTTCTTCATCTCCAACCTCATTTTCACTTTCATCTTCACTGACATCTCCAGCATCAACTGTCTATCTTTGTGCTTTCTCCATAACATCTAATCGAGCACGAAGTCCTCTCATTTCCCTTTCCACAGCTCGATCGATCATTGGTCTATCTTGATGTCTTCTAGGCGGCCTTGTTTCAATCTGTCCCACACCGAATTCAAATGACAACTTTCCTTTTGTCTCCCTTGCTTACAGGAAACAATGGTTGTAATCTCTGATACCACTTGGCACAGACACGCCCTGCCTTAGTAGGTTCTGCATGACCTCTCGATACAAGGATCATTCTTAATATCCCCTTTTTGAGTCTGATTGACTCTTTGATTCCCTGTAGGAATCCTCCACACACAAGGGTCTATCCACAACTCCTTCTTTGGAGCTACGTCTGTGTGAGAAAGCACTAAGCGCCAACTCTCATCCACATGACCAACTGACATGACCACGATCTTCACCCAAAAAGTATTTCGGTTTTTGCAACTTAGCGATCAATTATGTGCGTCCCTCTGACTCATCAATATATGAAACCCCATAAGGATAATGGGTCCCTCAATTCCTCCCTTGACTTCCTTGACGTGACCCCCGACTGTGACCTGGGGCCAAAATCCTTCTGCACTTCGAGATTTCACGTACCAATGATTTGTAATGCAATAACACCTTTCACCGATGGCCAAAATCAAGATGATTCCTCATCACAATTGACGTCTCTGATCTTCCCATGATATTACGGTCTTGATTCTATCAAGACTTTTTGAATTGGGATTTTACAACTCTCGACTCTGAGTCACAACATCTTCCATGCCCCAATTTTGAAAACGACGAATCTAAGCACGTGATCAATGAACCTTGTTGATCCGCATCCAATGACCACTATCCCTCCTGAGTTTACGAGTGTTGAAAGACACTCAGCCTTAATCTTCCCACTGATATACAAGATCCAATGACCCATGGAACTTCGTGATTCTCCCTCTGAGAATTTTGATCGTCTGTTCAAACTTCCCAAAGACTTCTGCCCAATTACCTTGGCATCTTTCCTTCTAATATTAAGTTCTGTGAGGTGACTCCAGACCTCATACTTCCTTTGAACACTTCAAAGGTTCTAACCCTTTTGAATTTTTAATCTCACTATAACTCCTGGAATCTAAGTCCCTACACGCACACCTTGTGGCATTCACAAAACCCTTGGCTATTTAACTCTTCAACTTTGTCCACTTCTTTGCAACAACAATTCTTCAACCTTTCTCCTCGGTTGGAAAATTCTAAGACTTAAACTCATCGATGCACACCTTGCACAACTCTGTGCAATACCTGCACTCCAGCTGGTATGAGAACGACGATATCCCTCATGATATTTTTTGAGATAAAACTCAAAACTTTGTCAATGCACTCTATGCGGACCTCCACTACACTCCTTGTAGGAATCCTTATGACAAGAAACAATTGAAACTCATAATTATTCTCTCACATAGTTCATACATTCAACATGAAATCAAGATCATACACACACATAACATTGAAACAAATGCATAACAGAGAACATAAGCAAAATTGTAAACATACCATTAAAATAGATGTAAACAACAACCACCACAACACCATGAAATGGAATTAAATCATTTTTATATTAATCCCAGTGTTCATGTACATGGGTTCAATAGAAACATCTATCTGCTTATACCATCCTACAATATTTGTTCTTCTCTGTGCTCTTTCGCTCTACATCTCTACAACTTACAATGAGAATTAATGATTACAATACAATGCCTACGAGGGAGCTTTCTAGAGTTTTCCCTCTTTTAGCTCTAGCTATCTTATCCAAATTAAAGCTACCTACTTTACATTCATTACAATTAAATGCCTCCATATCCGAAAGATGAGAGAAATGCTCAATATCTGTTTACAATCTCCAAAACATAAATGCAAATACATCTTTTCAGATATTTTATTGATGTTTTATCCTTTGAAATTCAAAATGTTCTCAAAACATGCACTGCTGCAATTCCAGTTGTCCTTCACCTTTGCGCTTTCTTTGTTGTCTCTCTTAATATGCTCCTACATCAAAGCTACTCTCCCTTAAGGGACATAAACCACCATCATGAATCCTCCCCTACGAAGGTTTCTCAGTGAAGTCTAAGTCTACAAATCCACGGTCATCCTTGATCCTGTCCCAAAAATAAAGCATACCACTCATTGTCATGGCTATGTTGATCATCATCATCTAGATAAATATATCACTCAAATGAATTCTTGAATCCCACAACCAAATTGGAATTCCACCACTCCCAATACCTGTTAGTTGCTTCTATGCTATACTAGTAACCATCAAAGTCAAAATGATCCAAGTCCCTGGTATTCCATCATATGGTGTAAACCATGTACTAGGAATAAACTCTATGCATGCTAATTTCTTTGTATCCTACCAAAACGCACTAGGAATTCTGTTATTGTGTTCATTGTCAATGTACCAAAGTAATCTGTGTATTATAAACACCTCCCATTAAAATATTCCTATCATCTATTGTGCCTCATACTCATGCGAGTAACCATAATTCCTTGTCGAAGGTGAATCACACATATCCCTCATAATATTATCCTTGAGTTTGGACTCATGGACTACATGTGTGTGACCTCTGTAGTGGATAACTCCATCCACCACTCTGTTAATTAAAATATCTGTGAAATGATCTAATAACATCTATATTTCCTCTTGTTCTTTGACCATATAACCCAAATGAAAGAACTATTCCATGGCTATAATCCTACCTACGTCACTCATCTGACTTAGGGGAACCCTCCATGTCCTTCCAAATATATTGTTGTCATTAGAAAATAGCACTAGATTCCACTACCATTGCCTACAAGACTAGAAAGTGTCAAGTGCATTGGTAAACCCCGATTGTATGACAAAGTACTCAAGATAACATCTAAGAGAGATCTTGTGGATATCTTACTCTCTGTCCCTGTTCTGGTGATATCCCAATCAAATATAAATCTACGTGGAATATTCCTCTCCATGAAGCTCATCCATATATTCATCGATCATGGGTGAAACAAACTCAATGATATTCTTTAAATCTCGATGTAGAGGTCTCCCCTAGGGAAACGTCTCAAAATCCCATTGTATACCACCATATACCGTTGAATATTGTTATATACTATTGAATAACACCATATCATCATGTTTAACCATGTATCCTATATGTTCCACTATATCAATCACTCCACTAATATCAACTGGTCCTGGATACCAAAGTGATGTATCCACATATGTCCTATACTCAATCCCCCAATCAAATGGTGCATATACTTCCTTGTTGGTTGGTCCAGCAGGAATTTTCTCAACTACCTCCTTTGTAGCTAATCCTTGAGCAAAAGGAAACGGCTCATGATCCCTATAATGAAAAATAGGTGCATGGGAAAAAACCCTCTATGTCAGACCTCTACTCATACACCTACAACCTTGAATACTCACCATGCATAATCGTCATAAGAGCCTCCTCCCTTATATCATGAGTGCCACTCACACCCTCATTTGTCACAACTAAAAAATATGATGGAGTCTTTGATGTTATCAATGATGTGGAGCATGCCAAACTAATATGGTAACAAAGATCTTCAATCTCCCTTTCCTTGTTTTCAATGAACTTAAGAGAAAGGTCCCTATCCATGAAAAAATACAAATAATTTGATTTCATATTCTCTATTGCCTCTATGATGATGTGCAATTGGGTACTAGTGACTCCATATGAAATTTGTCTTTGTGTCTCTTCCATATGGGTTTTCCACATAACATCTTCAATAAATTTATGAGCGTCATATGCCTTCGTCAATACCTGCACAATTTTCTCCTCTTTGGCCAATAATCAATTATCCAAATCATGCAATGATATTTCATCAACATGGTGTGGGATGTCACACAAGAAGTTAATTGATTCATTAGATGATGTCATGCAATGTGAACTACCTTCCCCATACAAGTTTTTTGATCTTCTCTCATCTGATAAATCAACCCCTTTGTTGTCCTCCTCCACACATAGCTCCCAATATTTATCATATTCTGGAACATTCATTCCTGCATCATTATATATGTCATAAATAGTATGAAGTGTTGAGTTTTTTCTTGAACCATCTTGATAATCAGTATCGTACACAGAGAGAGATGTTGAATCCTTATCATCAAATGATTAGAACATCTTATCATAATCATCTTAAGTAGGAAAATATTTTGTATACTTGTCAATAAATAAAAGAAACTTCCACACTAATCCTAGAAAAAGAGAAAAATAATTTAATCAAGAAATAAAATGACACAAGAAATCACAAAGTACATTGATATTTTACCTTGTAAACCCTTAACCGTGAAAAATAACATTCCTTTGAGTGTCATTTTCTCTTGCTGTATTATGGATTGAGAATAAAAGGTTACATGTCTAACCTTGGTCCACACATAAGACACAATTTACATCATACCCTCTTTCATAGGCAAGAACAACCCTGTAGCCAATTCATCTTACATATGCATGAACAACAACCTACACTTACACATGCATTGACCTGCAAAAGTGCATTTTACAATTACCTTACAATAGAAACAACAACAACTACAAATGAAACAACAACATCCTTTGCATCCTTACAACACGCCTCTTTATAGGATTTACAACCTGAAAAACAATAAAGATTCATGCCTAAAAAATGGTGACATATCTATGCATATCATTCGCTACAAATCCCACAAATCCTGAGATTCTCTTATAGTCAACTCCAAGTCAAGTTTACCAATTGGCCTTCATTCATTCTCTAGTCAGTCATCTCACACCCAGAATTCTACCTATTTTCGGTTGATTTGTTGTCGATATCTTCGACTTCGACTTCGACTTTACCTAGTTGACTTCCTCGAACTTCAACATGTTGTCGATCTACCTTGACTTCGACCTGTTGTCAATCCACCTCAACTTCGACTTGATGTTGATCCACCTCAACTTTGACCATCACTCGGTTCACCTCGACTATACTTTCACTGCAAAGAATATAAAAACTCAACATTCTCCCACGTGTTGTCTTCTTTGATGAAAAAAGAGATTCCTAAACTTTTGTTCACAGAACTAAGACAACAATTCCCATTGCCTCTTTGCACAAAGAGAGATTCACAGCACCCATAGAATTGGTCAACGAGTCTTCTATGTTTTCCAACCTATCCTCTTTCTCTAGTAGCACCTTGTTACTTTCCACCATGTCGCTTGTGAAATGGTATTGTACATCAATGTGCTTAGTCTTTGATTGATAAGCAAGTTTCTTTGCCAGAAATATTGTTCTTTGACTATCACAACTTACCTTCATATCTCTTTGCTCAAATATGATTCTTGAACACAACCTTTGAAGCCATACTTCTTCTTTGCTTCCATGATTGGTCACCATATATTCAACTTATGTTGTCGACAAGGCTACGACCGCCTATCACTTAATCATCCATCTTATTTCTCTACTGAACATATTGAAGACATATTCTTTGGTCAAACTCCATCGATCTAGATATCCATCCCAGTCGGCATCAACAAAGCCATGCACATATAATTTACCACTAATACCTCCAGGTTTTCCTTGGTAGCATATATTATAGTCCTTAGTGCCACACAAATACCTGTATACTCTCTTGATAGTTGTCCAATTCTCTTTTCCAACTGTCAACATGTACCTTCTCAACACTCCCACTACATGGGTAATGTCTGGTTGAGTTCAGATATCACATACATTAGACTACCAACCACACTTGCATAGGGAACACATGCCATGTCCTTTATTTCTTCCTATGTATTTGGACATTGTTTAGCAGTAAGCCTTTCTCCCATAGGAACTGATACCTTCAATGGTTAGGAATATTGCACATTGAATCGTTTCAGAACTATTTCAATATACTTCATCTGATTCAACTGGAGATTTATAGTGGCTCAATCTCTCTTAATCTACATTCCCATAATGATTTTAGCTGCACTGAGATCCTTCATGTCGAACTTGGATGGTAGATTCTTCTTCACATCCTTTATTGCATCCATGTTGTTTCCAATCAAAAACATGTCATCGACGTACAAATCTACATATACGAAACACCCACCTTCTTCCTTGGAATATAAGCAACGATCAACTTTTATTCTCACAAATCCCAAACTAAGGATGTGTGTGTCAAACTTCTGGTACCACATCCTTGGTGATTTCTTTAGATCATAAAGGGATCTTTTGAGTTTGCAGACCAACTCTTTCTTGCACTTTACTACCAATCCTTCAGCCTATTTCATGTAGATTTATTCTTCTAGGTCTCCATGTAGGAACACTATCATCACATCCATATGTTCTATCTCCAGATCGAATTCTACAACAAGAGACATTAGTACACTAATGGAAGTTAGTTTTGCAACATGGGAATATCCTTTCACTACTAGTCAAGCTTTGAACTTCTTGACTTGTCTTGAGACATTCATCTTCTTCTTGAACACCCACTTTCTACCGAAGGTATTTCTTCCACTAGGTAACTTGAATGAATCCAATGGCTCATTATTGTACAACTATTCCACCTCTTTGACCATGGTGTCCTTCTAGAGTTTATCCTCTATCGAGTCATCTACCCCACTGACCAACTTGGGCTCATCATCGATGGAAGTTGACATGAATGAGGAATGGAAGTCAGGAAGACTATACCTTTCTACTAGTTTTCTTTATCTTTCTGACCTCCTTATCAATGAAGTCAATTGTTCCACCTCTTCCTCAAATTCATTCGACTCATTTGAATCATCTTCTTCATTCCTTAGTTCAAAATGCACTGTATCAAGATTATTCTTGGTATGAATATATTCTTAAATATCAAACTTACCATTGACTTCTCTGAAGACAACATCTCGATTGTACAATGTTCTCCTTGATGTAGGATCCTAGATCTTATATCCCTCCATCCTTTCTTTGTGTCCAATGAAAATACATTTGACTGCCTTCTTGTCCATATTGCTCCTCGTTTCCTTGGGAACATGCAAAAATGTATCACAACCAAATACTTTGAGATGTTCCATCGATGAATTCTTACCATTCTATACCTCATTGGGAGTCGTGTTAACTAGCGTTGACGAAGGAGACATATTCACCATATACCTTATAGTTTCAACTGTCTCCGCCCAGAATTCTTGTGTGATCCTAACACCATTGAGCATGCTCCTTGCCTTATCCATCAACGTTTTTTTCTTCTCTCAACAAATCCATTTTGTTGTGGAGTATATGGTGTGTTATTTTGGCGTTCTATACCACTTTTCTTATAGAACTTATCAAATTCCTTTCGGCATAATTCACCAATATTGTCAGTTCTTAGCACTTTAATTCTCTTCTCTGTATGGTTTTCCACAAGAGATTTAAACTCATTAAATCTATTAAAAACCTCTTGTTTCTTCCTCAGGAAATATATCAATGTCTTCCTAGAAAAATCATCGATGAAGGAGACATAATACAAGGATATACCAAGTGAAGGCACTATAACTGGGCCAAACACATCATATGCACCAGTTCTAGAATCCCATTATCCCTTGTCGCTCCTGTTGGATCATGTTGTCATTGATGCCAATGGTTTGTCATTGATGTCAATGGTTTGATTACTTGGGAGATTGTTGGATCATATGTCATTGATGTAAATGGTTTGGTTTGATTGATGTCATTGGTTGATGTCAAGTAATTGATTGATATGATTCCCTTGATGAGAATGTTATATGTCCAAGTGGAAACCAATATATGCAAAGGTAAACAAATGGATGAAATCCAAAGTGGTCCCCTTATGGTAAAAGCCCTCACGGGAAGACGCTTTGCGGATTGAGTTATCCTAGAAGAATGGTTGGAGGACCCATGCTCTCATTATTGTCTTATCATGATTGATAAGGTGTACAAATGGAAGAACTCCAAAGTGGTCCCCTTATGGTGAAATCCCTCACGGGAAGACGCTTTACGGATTGAGTTGTCCTAGAAGAATGGTTGGAGGACCCATGCTTGTATGAGGAATAACGAGATGAAGATCAAGGAAATTGTTAGCAAAACTATCCTAGATGCATAGTG
>JASDQU010372061.1:171243-186469 GCA_032191745.1 Picea mariana | reverse complement strand
TATAGAGACTAACTAGTGGTTGGTCGCTCTAGCAACTAAATTTCGTCGTTAAAATGACCAACCTGGAATGTTGGTCGCTAGAGTGACCAACAGTTGGACCCCGAAAAAAAAAAGTATATTTAATCCAAAAAAAGAAAAAAAAAATGACGAAATTTTAAACCGTCGTAATATTTCATCGTAATTTGCACCCAATGTAGTAGTGATAAGAAGGGGGCCTTCTTTCTCTAGGAATGGAGTAGCATGCACCTCAAAATATGATGCCAGTTCAAATAGAAAAAAAGTAAAAAGTAAATGAGAGTCCTTCTGATAGGCTCTATGGTATGATCGGTTGCAACAATTATTTCTTGGTATATTCCTCTACCATCCACATCGTTTAATTCCTTCTATGCCCTTTGCAATTTTTGGATCATGTTTTCTAGCCATTATTTATAGTTGAACCCTAAATATGTTGTTTAACTCTATAATCTTGCGGGGAATCAACCCTTGAGTGCATTGATGCTTAAATCACTAATCATCCAATGATATCCTCACAACTTGTCTGCTATCAAACCCTTGATCATAATGAACCTCATTGGCTCCGAACCATGGTGAGATGTGTGAATATATATTCTTAAAATACCCTTAATTTAAAGAGCATCGTATTCTTATTAATGGTTGATGCTTTGGCTAGGATGTAATCATGTTAATATGAAAATGACCATTCTTATAACAATTTGGATTAGCGAGGTTCTTATAATTATTATGGATGACATATAGATATTCACATATATGTGCAGTAATCCAAATAATCCTAACACAATCTAATTTCTAAATATAAAAGGAATATAAAAGAATAAAATGGAAAATATATATACCTTGAGAAAAATTAGAATAAGTTAGGGGAATGTGTCTTTATCACTATGGAAAGAAGCAAAATAGATATATGTTATAGGCCAAAAAGGGAGAAAAAATATGTCAAAATGGAGGCCCATCATCTCCCCCCAACTGGTCTAGTTGCATGTCCCTATGCAACCCCAACTATTCCTCTTCTAAAACACCTTCGTATAATGCCCCGAATCAAAAGTTGGGTGTCCATAATCCCCTAGATTGTAATAGCCCAAAGTTATGTCCAATTGTATCCATTGTACCCTTTCCTCTTCTTCATTCCAAATTACGGGTGCTCTATAGAACCATATTGGGAACCAAATGATGGGGAAATGGAATTGTAACCTAATCCACCTTGTACCATACCTCATCAAAGAATTGGTGTAGAATGTTTCCCTATTAAGGGCCAAACCAAAATATGGATACCCCATGGGATTCTCATTTCTCAAATAGTTGGGAAGAGTCTCCCATATGTCATGAGAAACCAAAAGTGCCTCCACTAAATGTGCCCTTGAGACTTCAAGATATTTTTTTTGTGGCATATCTCTGATGGTTTCAAATGGTGAAAGTGTCTCCTAGATCTCTTATCAACCTTTTTAAATCATCCTTCATCACATGAGGCAAAGGATACTCATCTCTAAATTTCAAGCTTGCATCTGCCTCAATCCTTGCATGGAAATACATATCCTTATTCCATTGAACTAGGAAAAGTATATGAGATATTAATTCACACAACTAAACATGCCCAACATATGTGTTTGGGTTCCAATGAGAATTATCCTGCAATAGAACATTCTAAAGATAAAGTTCACATACAAGATTATGATCATTCATATCAATGGAGAGAAATATATTGATGAAGCCTTGTGGTTGCTCCACCTCATGTGGTTGTACAACTACTAGTTTTTTTATTCTAAATGCATTCGATCGATCATGCAAGAGGATGATATAAGCCCTTGTAGGGCTTATGCAAAGGATTTCCTCAAAGGCTAGTTCACATGCATGTTGCGCATGCCTGTTGCACTAGTTCCCACTTATGTTCTTGCATGAGATACATAGAAAACTATCCGTGTTTTATCTTATCAATTACATAGCGATGGGTTTCATTGTTAATGATCCCAAGATAAAAAAATCTCGTCCTTTTTTCTCCATTTTGAAAGATACAATTTCAATTTAATGAAGGCATAGGTGTTCGTAATGATATCGTCAAGGAAAGAATTGATGAGTTGACGGGATTCCTTCACATGTACCTCTAAACAATTATCATCCATAGGATTTGAAACTTCCTCTTGATCGATGTCATCCAACAAGTTTTCTATGTTTCCAAAATGAAGTTTATGATACCGTAGCTTTCTCTTAAGCCTCTGGTTTTGTAGCATTAGCCTTTTGTTTTGTTTAAGTAATGACTAGTAGTTAGGGATACAAAATATGAAAGGATTAGAAACTAAGTGTGACTTACCTTTCTTGGTTCTATTTCTCTACTTTCGATCGAATCCCCTCGATCTTCCTTCACATTTACCTCAAAAAAATTATCATCTCAAGGCTCTTAAACTTCCTCTTGATTGATGTCATCCAACATATTTTCTATGTTTCCAAACTAAAGTTTATGATACCGTAGCTTTCTCTTAAACATTTTGTTTTGTAGCATTAACCTTTTGTTTTGTTTAAGTAATGGCTGGTAGTTAGGGATACAAAATATGAAAGGCTTAGGAACCAAGTGTGACTTACCTTTCTTGGTTCTATTTATCTACTTTTGATAGGATCCCCTAGATCTTGGAGAAAATTGTGAACATTGTGGTTCCTCGACCATTAAACGAGGTTGTGAGGATTCCTCAAACCCTACCCTGATTTGTTTGTGGCTAATGGATTAATCGAATTCCTTATCCAAGCTCCTCAATTGAATTTCCTCATCCTCTAATTATCTATATATTTAAACAATGGTGTCATCCGATACCCTATTTACCATCATCCCTATCTCTCCATCCTATGATTTTGTAGCAAATTCAGTGATAGGGTCACCCGATACCCTATTCACCACCACCCATATTCCGTCGTCCTCGGATTCAGTAGAAATGTTGGTGATAGGGATTCCTAGTCCCATCACCTTCTTTGATACCCTCATTGAGTGGTGACGATTTGACATTGTGGCCTCCTATAACTTTGTTTGAATGTGTCCCTTTTTCGGTGGAAATGCCCTAAACTGTGGCTTAGTTTCCATCATTTTTTCAAATATACTCCAAGGAACATCCAACTGTTCCATTTCAGTGTTAATCAACATTCTGATAAACCCCTTATGGTATAATGCAATTTCAAGATTTCTTTGTTTCCTTACGGCCTCAGTCATCTTTGTTAATCTCTATAGTAGATAATAAGGCATATTGAGTGGCTTATCTTCTTTTAAGTGCATTAGAATCTGAATGTGATAGTGATGTATGACATACTGAACCTGACCTTGCAGGTGATAAAATTTTGCAAAATGAAGACAACCTCATTCTAGGGTGGTGAAAATGCATCCCTCTAAATACCTCTTCCAAGATCGGGAAATGGGGAAGGTTTCCTACGAAATTGGGACCAACTCTCATTTGCAATCCTAAAATTTGTATACCACTTCTCTCACCACTATGAAAGTATTGTGACCCGTCTTATGGACTCCTATGAAACTACAACTGTCAATTGCCACACCGTAGCTCAATTCTTGTTGAAGGTATAGGAAAATTCAAGTGCCAATTGTGTTTTTGAGCCCTGGAATCATTCAAGGAACCCGACAACTAGCCTGAGCGAATACCTCCATGATCATAACTCTTGTATTCTTAATTTCTTCGGGCTTGGTTCTGTTGATCGACCCTCCCATTTATTTTGATTACTCGAACTCATAATGATTGATATGTTTTCATTTCAATGGATCCCCTTATAATTTTGAGCTCAAAAACACTACTATTTCTGACCCCGATTTCCTAGTTAGAATGGTTATAAGGATACAAAGGTAGAGGCAATTTTATTGCAAATGATTATGAATTGTGTTAGGTCACCTCATTATGTTTCATGTTGTCGAATGTAATCAAGTTTCGACAAGATGTATAATAGGGTATCGTGCTACAAAATGACTGTAATTTCTATGATTTGGATAATTATTATAAAATGGGATACACCATGATTACAGTTACTATGAAATGGACTGAGAATGTCATGAATTGGGTTATAATTTTTTAGTATTTTTATGAAATGGTCATAGTTTCTACAAAATGAACCATCATTGTTGTATAGGCTTATGAAGTGGTCAAAAGTACTAAAAACAAATCCACCATTACTGAGGTGGTCATAAGTAATACAATAGTGCTCTTTCAGGCCCCGAATATCACCCTTAATATTATGATATGGATATAATAATTCTCTTGAGGTATGAATACTAGTTCTATTAGCAACAAGTGCACTATGATTCCTATGGAATGGTAGACCACATATTTTAGTAATTAATGACCATGAATATTAAGTATAGGGTCATTTCCAGCAAAGTAGCAATAGTTTTTTAGTGAACTAGACATTAGGATCTTGGGGAACATGGGGGATAGTGACTTACAATATTAATATTTCCAATTAATCTCTTAAATTATATTTACATAAAGAAATTAAAAATTCATTAAAGAGAACCTAGATCATTTTCAGAAAAATATGTGGTACAAGTACTCTATCATCATGGTTTGTCCTTCTTCAATGTCTGTAGAAATTTTAACCCTAGATAGTCAGTCTTGGAATATTTCTTCCAGTTTCCTTGGAATAGTTGGAAAAATATAGCTTCCATCCTGATCCTGCAAAGTCATAAATCATGGAGCTAGTGCAACAAAGTCATCAAGGAAACATTGTATACTTTTATTCAACATTTTAAATGCTGCAAAAAATACCATACCTCAAAAGGAAATTAGATAGTTGTGAAATATAGTTATGATCCTATCATTGTACATTTTATTATTATCTTTTTCTCTTTTTTTTTCAAATGTTATCCGTCGGAAACCTGATTTTCAATTTTTTTTTTGTTCAAATGCACTTCCGGAGAGGTTTTCACAACTAGAAGTTTTCTTTTGCTTGGTAATATCATCCAATGACTAGTTTTCCAATAGCACCAAGGTTGGTAGTCCCTGAAACCAGGTTTTCAATACCATATTTTATTCTCTTATTCTCTTATTCTCTTTTTATTTTTTTTCTTCTTTTTTCTTGGATTGGAACTGGAGAATGGATCAAGAAGCAGTGGGTATGGGTGGAAAATCTACCTTACCCACAACGTCGAGATCTACTTGTTTGACCATATCTTGGATAAATTCCTCTTTGGACTTAGGCCTTTTTTATATCGTCAATCAATGACCATTTGTCATTAATGGGGTCTTTGCTTCATTGATGGTACAAAGCTTGATAGAGCCATTCTCATGTACAATGTCTATCTCATATGGCCCCAACCATCGGGTGTATAACATTCCCTTAAAAATACATATACCATGAGTTGAATAGAAGGGTACAATTCCCTCTATAAACTTCTTCTCTTTTATGAATTTGCCATGCCACTTGGCTCTTTGTTGTTGGACTAGAGAAGGTTGTTGTATTGCAGCCTAACATATTTCATCGAGTTCATTGATATAAGTGAGTCTATGCTTTTGGGCTTCTAAGAGGTCTATGGCCACTTGCAATGAGGTTCTTAGTGTCTTGATTTTGAATTCTATGGGAAGAACCACATGTTTTCCATACACCAGTTCATAGGGAATGAATTCCATAGTGTTTTTCCAAGTGGTTTTGTAGGCCCACAAGGATTATGGAAGTCTGTTGGCCCATTCCTTATGATTTTGTTGAACCATCTTGGTCAAGATGGCTTCCAAAACTCGGTTAGTGACCTCCACCTATTTGTTTTCTTAAGGGTGATATGGAGTAGAAATTTGGTGCTTGATCTGGAATTGCTCAGTAATCAACCAAATAAGTGGAGAAGTGAACTAGGTCCCTTGGTCAGTAATGATATCACAAGAAACTTCCAAAAAGACAAAAAATTCCTCATACAAGAAGTTATCCTTTGGTATCACTTTAGCCTCAACCCATTTGGTCATATAATCGGTGCACACCTAGATGTAAACCTTCTTCTTTGATTGTGGGTTGATAGTTCCTATGAAGTTGAAGGCCCACTTCTCAAAGGGATCTATCGAGATCTAAGGTTGGATTGGCATTTCATCTAATTTCACTGCTCTTCCCATCCTCTAAGACTTTTCGCAACTCTTGACGTATTTCTTGGCATTTCGAAACATGGTGGCCCAATAATACCACATATGAAGTACATTTTTTGTAGTTTTTTTACCATCAGAGTGACCCCCACAAGGTTCATCATGACATGCCTTCAAAATATCATAGGCTTCATCCTCCCGAACACAACACTAGATGATATGATCTTTCCTAGTACGAAATAGGTATCCTTCGATCTAGGAGCACATGGCGCTTTGTCAGATGACCCTTTGGCGTCTTTTTGGTGACAAATGTTGTGGAATCCTTCATGCATTCAGGTATTTGTGATGCCTGCAAACCATTGTGTGTTAGTGGACGAAGAAAACAATTTTTTATTTGGGAAAACACCTTTTATAGGTATGGCTTCTTCTTCATTGGTAAGCCTAGAGAGGAAGTTAGAAACAATGTTTTCCCTCCCTAGCTTATCAATAAATGAAATGTCGAACACTTGCAATAAAATCAACCACCTAGTCACTTTTCCATTAGTGATAGGATTGTTCATGAGGTAGTGGATGGAAGAGTGGTTATTATGCACAATTATAGGTAACCCATGATATAATGGCAAAATTTATTAATGGCATATACAACAACACAAAACTCTTTTTCAGTTACAGTATAATTATTTTCAGCAAGGATGTGATTCTTACTAATGTAATAGATAACATATGGTCATTGTTTCACCTTCGTACCTAGGATAGCCCCAATGGTTGTGTCTAAAGAGTCTATAGGTATATGGAAAGGTAAGGAACAATTTGGACCCCTTAAAATTGGTGTAATTGACAGTTTCTCCTTTAAGGCTTCAAACATGGCTTGACATTGGTCAATCTAGTAGAAGTCTACAGTCTTTGTGAATAATTGAAATAGGGGTGATACTAACTTTGTAAATTTTTATATGAACCTTCGGTAGTATCTTGTGTTCCCTAAGAAACTATGGACATCCTTCTGGGTTGTGGTGAGTGAAAATTCCAAGGGTAAATTATATATTGGTGGGATCCACTTGGATCCCTGCAGGTGATATGTGGTGTCCTAACACAACTCGCTCAATGCGGAGCATGTGGAATTTATCCTTTCCTAGAGAGAGGTTTGTCGCTTGGAATCTGATAAAGACCTTTTCTAGGTTGTCTAAGGATTCCTGGAAGGTGTCTCCATACATGGTGAAGTCATCCATGTATGTTTCCACACAATCACTGGTCAAGTTGGAGAATATACCTAATACAACCCTTTGGAAGGTACCTATAGCATTACACAATCCAAACAACAATACTCAATAAGCATAAGTTCACCAAGGGAAGGTGAAGGTATTTTTCTCTTGGTCCTCAGGGGAAATATGTATTTGATTGTAGTCGTTGAATCCGTTGAGAAAAGAGAAAAACATATTTCCTGTCAAGGTATATAGAACTTGATCAATAAATGGTAATGGAAAGTAATCCTTTAGGTTGGCCTTATTCAATTCCATGTAGTAAACACATATACTCCATTTACCATTTTTCTTTGGGATGATGACCAAGGGTGAAACCCACTTATTGTCGTATATTGGGTAAATACAATTCACATCAAGGAGATTTTGGAGTTCTTCTTTGACTATGTCCTTCAAAGAAGGATTCATCCTTTGCTGAGACTGCTAGATAGGTCGGGATTCCTATTTAATATAGATATGATGAGTGCACAAGTTAGGGTGGATTCCCTTCATATTAGTGTAGTGTCAAGAAAATGAAAGACTATGTTTATTGAGCATCTCATTGAGCTTCTTTTGCTGAGAAGGATCTAATTTAGCATCAATGTTCAAATTTTTCCCAAGATATATTTTGAGAGATAAGCTTTGATTCTAGGAGAGAGAATCTACAGGAACCATTGTATCTAGTTGTTGTGTCAATTTGGTCAGTGAGCAGGTTTCTTGGAAGTGTTTCCCTAAGATGTGCTCTAAATTTGCATGGTTGGAAGTATGAGGATGTGTTATGAAAGTGTAAATAAAATCATCCTCAGTGTCTTTCCTAAAGGTCGATGCTTGATCAAGAGTCAACAAGGGCTATGTGGATTCATCGTCATTGTATTTAAAATAGGGAGAGCTTTCTAAGTCAAGAGAAGGCTTAGCAGTAGGATAGAGGGTCATCTAATTAGTGGAATTCCCATGGGAGATGGTCATATCCCCCAATTATCAGTTGATATATGTGTCAGCAGTGGCCAATCAGGGTCTTCCCAAGATCAATGGGTATCCTCCTATATTGGCCTTTGGTTGTAGGACCATAAAGTGAGATGAGTATTCCCATGACTCTATGGAAATGACTACATCTTCCATCATTCCCTTGGGATTTACTGTAGATCTATCTACTATTTCGAGGATTGTAGGGGTCGGTCGTAGACCAGGAAATTGAAGTTTTTCCATTGTCTCCTTGGTCATAAAATTTATAGATGCCCATAGGTTAACCAAAGTATTGAAAATGTAAATGTTATTGATGTTAAATTTAATGACCAGACTTACTGGATCCATATACTTGGCCACAAATAATTTTCTTATCATTAGATCAGCTAGCTTCCCTATGACGTGAACAATTTTCAGATCTTTCTTTTTCCTACTTGGATTTCTTAAAAAAACTCCTCGAACAACCTTAGCATAGATCGAGACAATATTGATGGTATATAATAGAGGGATCTTAACACGCACATTTTTTATTTCCCCTAAAAGATCAATATATGGTTGTGTGAGGGACTTTTCTATGCATAACCTTTCCAGATAAGGAGGTTCTAGGAGAAATTATTGCTCATGAGGTTGTTTTGAAGTGGTAGCTTGGTTCTTCTAAGAGGGATTAGTGATTTTATTATCCAATTTAAAAAGTTTGACCTCATCATCATGTTCTTGGATGATGGGGGAAATCTGATCCTAAATCACTTTCCCTGATCATAGGTGAACATCCTTACATTCCACACAGAAAATGAAATATGTTGGAAAAAGAGGTAGTTCAACATTGTAGGTGGGTTGTACTAATTTATTATTTGGGTTTGGTATGGGATGGGTAGGTAGTTGTGATGGACTCTAAGGAGGTTGATTAGGTGGCAGTTGTAACTGTTGTTGGTGTTGAGATGGGGGATGTAAGTGAGAGATGGATTGTTGAGGAGTAGGCCCTCTCCAACCTTGTTACCAAGGATGGCTCTAAGCTTGAGGGTGCCATTGTTTCCAAGGCATGGGAACATATGAATTCTACTATGGATATTGATATGGGGTAAAATATTGAGGGAATTGGGATGGATCTTCTTCTATTCCTGGTGCTCGGAGTGACCATGACCACTTTTGGGCCACAAAAAAAATTGTTTGGTTTCCTCACTGGCCCCCCCCACGGTAAACTTCCTTCATCTCAAGTAAGGAGGGGAAATTCTAGGTATCGTAATTTTTTTCACAAATGCCACACAACTCTATACTATCCAAAGTACACTCTCGTAAGGGATTCTTTTTCTGAAATCTAGAACAGAAGAAAACCAATGTTAGGTTGGCTTCTTCTTTCTTTTTCTTCACTTAAAAAGTATCCAACTAGGAGCTAAGCAAGCTAAGGATGTCAATTTTTATTTTTTCGAACATGGTCCCTATCTCATCCTTGGTAACTCAACCCCGATAAGTTTGAATGCATCTATGCAATCATCCTTAATCTTCCTAAGAAGGATAATACACAAAGTCTCATGGTCAACTGCATTTTGCTTAGTACTCTTCAAATTGTATTGGAACCTTTCATTGTAGTCTTCGAGGATTTCCTACTCCCTCTGTGTCATATTAAATATTTCTTCACGGATATCCCTCACTTTACAATAGCCTTGGTAATTTTGTAGGAAGGTCTATCTCATTTCATCCTAGGTCTTAATGGAATTCCCTCTGAGGCCTATGAACCAATGAAGGGATGCTTCTCTTAAGGTGTCTAGAAACATGGAAAAATTTAGGGGTTGAATTTCTCCCATGGGCTAATTTTCATGTTTTTATCCAAAAAATGATTCACCAATTTCCATTTTGTTTGCCCAAATTTTATATTATAAATTGTTTTGCTCTAAAAATTGCCAAAAGTTTCTAGAAACCATATAAAATGCTTAGAAATTTTAATATTTTACAAAAATAACACCAAACATTTATGGTTGGAATTTTAAGAATTAGTAAGATTCACCAAGGTTTATACACTTTAAGATAAGTATGGATCCTTAAAATTTTCCTTGGTTGGAAACCATTTTAGCTTATGGGAATAGGAATAATAGTCATAGATTTAGTGAAGGACGTCAAATTCAAAGAGGAAGGTATCAATATCCTCACTAGGAAAACCAAGAAAGTTTGGTAGGGAATATGGTGAGATATTTTTCATCTGAATTATGCCATCATATTCCTGAATGGGGAATTCAAACATGATTGGTTCATTTTCTCTGGTGCTTCTACTTCTTCCCCCATCTTTGGAGACCTATATCCCCAAAGGGATTCGTCTAAGGCAATGGAAGGCTCAGGTTCTTCAATAGGGTTATCTTGGTCCCTGGGAGATTCAAAATTAAGGGATTCTATATATATACCAACTGTAGAATCAATATTGGGTGGACTATCTAGAATGTTCGATGCTACTTGTGAGAAGGGGTGAGCCCTAAAGACTCCTTGAGAGTCTCATTTTTCCTCAAGTTTTCTTGCCTGATTATTAGTATTGTGGGTGCCATGTTCTTGCACCACAAATGCAAGGGTTTCTAGTGCCTCAAGTCATGCATCCTATAAGGATTTTAATGCACAATATCCCTAACAAGGGATATCATAGGGGTAGTCAAGAATTCCCTAAGGTTCCCTTTAGCTTGGTATTGTTCCTATCATGAGTCTATGGAAAAAATCATAATTCTTTGAGTGCTTCCCAGGAAACAACACCAAAAATGATGACATGTAGTATATAAGTCTTCCTATTGTTGGTCGGTTTCACAATACACAAACATTTAATTTGTCAAACTGAAATATTGTATGATATTATGAGGCTCTCGATGAAATATACACAGAAAAAGGAGTTTGCCCCTATCATGCAATATGGTCTACTTAATAGAGAAAGTAAGTCGAAATTGTTGCAGTCATAAACTCAAATTGAAGCATGAAAACTATGGAATTATCAATATCCTTGATCCCCAACCTAGTTGGTGGCACCTCATATAGTCAAATCACTGAGAACTAAGCTTGTAATCTCAATATCTATATTTTTTGACCAAGTGATACCAAGAATAGCATACGAATCTCAAAAACTAAAAGAGCATTCCAGAGCAATCTTAACTATATAAGCTAATCTACTTTTCACACTACAATTAAAAGGTAATTCCAAACTTTGTCTCTAACATTTAAGCATAAATTTACAATAAAAGAACCACCAACATTCTCAAGATCTACTCAGTTAATGGTGTTGACGTCAAGGGACTAAAAAGTCTCCAACATCAACATTTCAACCTCCCGTGGGGCTTGGAGAGAGGAGACGGGAATATCACCCTAAGCTTAAAGCCCCGGACAACAATGTGCATTGAAATATAGGCCAAATTTCCCCTAACCTACAGTTCAAGCATGAATTCCTTTGCCTTATAATTTTACTTTTTAGTAATATTTGATTTTTATGTAATTTATGATTTTGATGCTTTTATGTTGGAGTTTATACATTTGACATAACAAAATTAAATCTAATAAAGTAAATGCAAATAATAAAATGAAAAGGCATTTGTTTTGTATTTGTTTTATAAGAAAATATCTAAAACAAAACTAAGAAAGTTAATATAACTATGTTAGTTTTAAAGTGATTCAATTAAAAGAGAAGTTTTTCAAACAAAGTATTAGTTTGAATACTACAAAAGAGTAACACTTTAATGATTTGATATTTTTTTATTTTCTTTTAGAAGTTAGGATATGATAAATAATAAGAAAATTAAAATAGTAAAGAAAGCAAGAAAAAGTTTATACATATTAACAAACTAATGAATAAAACTTATACACATGATTTTTACAAAATAAACATGTTCATAAGTGTTTTATTTTTTTTTAAGAAAAGATGAGGAAAACTGAGAATTTAAAAAAAATAACAAAGAGACAATTTCAAAGTGTAAAAGAATTTGATCTTCATTTAAAATGATCCCCATACAAATTCTTAAATTTTTGAAATCTACAAGTCTCTGCGTAGACTAGGGCTAGGTATATGATCTTTAGCCACTCTAGAACAAGGTTACAATAGAAAGACCAAGCGCAAAAAGAAAAAAAAAGAAAGTTGAGCCAGAAATGGAATGGAGCAATGATTGTGAATCACAAGGAGAAAACCCGCATATCAGAAACCGATTAGCACCAAATAAAATCGAGATTGAATACAACAAACTGACAAGTAAACTATTCACCTTATGAAAACCAACAAGCTCATCATCGCTTTATATTTTTTCTACTTCACAAGACCCCCTAGTGCAAACGATTCTGTTAATCCCTGCTGAATATGTAAAAGAAGAATGAAAAGAAGTAGACCTCACAACACTCCAATCATATCTCTCTCTAAATTTTCTACCAAAGTTTTTCTCTCTCAAAGTTTTCTCTCTGAATTTTTTTTCTCCCTTTGTTGTGCATTGCCTCTTCATTTTATAATGATTGATAAAAAGTTGGAGTGGTTAGAGGTAGTTTTATTCAGTTGTTGAATGGTTCCAACAGTTATGGTAGTTTTTAGATCAAAGAGCTGAAGCGGACTTGATTATAACCAATTCAAATCATCATTTTAATAAACAATATTAAACCAAATGGGTTTGGAAATCTCGTTATTTTCCAGATGTCTAATTTGTATAGTTATTATTCTTTTTAAACTGCTTCCAATTTCCTCAAAAATAATTTCCTCTGATATCTATTTGTTCTCTTGAATGAAGTTCACTACTCGAGTCTTCTTCCTCCACATTAAAAACCATTGTTGTTTACTTTCAACTCCAAAATACAGGTAGATATTTTCAAGAGAAATAGAGAACTCAAATCCCGACTGTACAAAAACATCTTTCATGGTTTGAATCACATTACCACTTCCTTTTATTATTTTCTGACATTTCATTCTTCCCAGCTAAAATTTTAGCTTCAATTGGTTCTTCAAAAGTAAGACTCACTCTATAAAAATACTCAACATGGTTTTCAACATTCACTCTCTATCCACAAAGTTCTTCAACTTTCCAAGGAAAGGTTGCTATCACTCGAACAAGACATCTAAATTTGTATGTTACCTGTGAATGATTGATGATATCCATCAATGTAGAGAACCTAACACCCTCACAATCTGTCGTTGTCATACATTCTCGAGGCTTGGAACACCACTGAGGCAAACATGTTGATTATGATTCAAGGCATCTTGTAGACTCCCTTTTATACCTTTCTTTTGTCTGAGAAGAAATAATAGAAACCTTACTTGTATGAGTCATAACTCCTTCCCAGATACCTGATTGAGTGTGACAAGTAATTTTATGGAGTTTCACCCAATTTCCAAGTGTGACAACCAGCTCTGATACCAAATGATGGATCTATGCAGGCCTATCTATGGACTAGATAATCATTCAATGAAATAACATCACAATATTATAGAAAGAAGAAAGAATTATAATTGCACAAAAAAAGGTTGCGTTCATTGTGATCAACCTTGATCTTTATAACAATACATAGCCTCATAGAACAAACAGTTAGTTGCTCCTGATTGAACGCTTACAACAATTGATTTTAGAAAACTACTCATGCATTTTGCATGCATTATTTAATCAGACAATCTATATCTGAATATTAACCGACATAAAAGAAAACTGTAAATAGATTGCATCATGTCAGATGATTGACAAGACTACATCAATTACCAACATACTCCCCCTTGCTGCTGAGAGGGCTCACAATCTGATCTCAAAGTTTCAAAAACTGGACTTTAGAAACTCCCTTGGTGAAAATGTCTGCAAGTTGATCTTGGGTCTTTATATACATTAGTTCTACTTCCTTCTTTTGCACCAAATCTCTAATGAAATGATACTTTAAATCAAAATGTTTTGTCCTTCTATGATGGATTGGATTCTTGGCCAATTTGATGGCACTAGTGTTATCACAAAATATCACTATAGGATGGATTTTCTTCTCTCCAATTTCTTCTAGAACTTTTCTAAGCCATAATGCTTGTGTACCTGCTGAGGTGACTTCAACATATTCTGCTTCTGTGGATGAAAGTGCAACTATACTTTTCTTCTTTGAGCTCCAAGTAATCGACCCCGAACCAAAAGAGAAACAATTACCAGATGTAGATTTTTGGTCATCCAAACTACCTCCACAATCAGAATCACTAAATCCAACAAGATTAAACTTTTTAAAAGTGTAGTAATGAATACCAAAATTTAGAGTTCCTCTCACATACCTCAAAATCCTCTTGGCTGCCTTCATATGTATTTCAGATGGTGTTGTCATGTATCTTGAAACAAGAGAAACTGAATAAGAAATATTAGGTCTTCTGTGGGTTAGAAACATCAAACTTCCAACAATACTTCTATATGTTGCATCATCAACAATTTCAACACCATCATCTCTACACAACACAATTCCATGAGCAGTTGGAGTGGAGGCTGGTTTACTATCTACCATATCAAATTTCTTCAACATATCTTTTGCATACTTTGTTTGACAAATGAAAATTTCATCCTCATTTTGATAAACCTCCATACCCAACAAATATTGCATGAGACCCAAATCTTTCATCTCAAATTCATTCATCATAGCAATTTTGAATTCATCCTTCATCTTAGAACTACTACCCATATATAATAAGTCATCAACATATATACTTGCAATAAGAATATCATTACCTTCTTGTTTGTAGTAAAGTGTAGGTTCACTTTTACTTCTATTGAAGCCACTCTCTTGAAAATATCCATCAATTCGAGCATACCATGTTCTTGGTGCTTGCTTGAGGCCATACAAAGCCTTCTTCAACTTGTATACTTTATGTTCTTTTCCTTGCACTTCAAACCCTTGTGGTTGTTCCACAAACACTTCTTCTTCTAAGTACCCATTCAAAAAGGCACTTTTCACATCCATGTGATGAATGCTCCATTTCTTCTAAGTTGCTAATGAAATCATCATTCTAACAGTATCTTGTCT
>JASDQU010372061.1:155997-171223 GCA_032191745.1 Picea mariana | reverse complement strand
TATAGAGACTAACTAGTGGTTGGTCGCTCTAGCAACTAAATTTCGTCGTTAAAATGACCAACCTGGAATGTTGGTCGCTAGAGTGACCAACAGTTGGACCCCGAAAAAAAAAAGTATATTTAATCCAAAAAAAGAAAAAAAAAATGACGAAATTTTAAACCGTCGTAATATTTCATCGTAATTTGCACCCAATGTAGTAGTGATAAGAAGGGGGCCTTCTTTCTCTAGGAATGGAGTAGCATGCACCTCAAAATATGATGCCAGTTCAAATAGAAAAAAAGTAAAAAGTAAATGAGAGTCCTTCTGATAGGCTCTATGGTATGATCGGTTGCAACAATTATTTCTTGGTATATTCCTCTACCATCCACATCGTTTAATTCCTTCTATGCCCTTTGCAATTTTTGGATCATGTTTTCTAGCCATTATTTATAGTTGAACCCTAAATATGTTGTTTAACTCTATAATCTTGCGGGGAATCAACCCTTGAGTGCATTGATGCTTAAATCACTAATCATCCAATGATATCCTCACAACTTGTCTGCTATCAAACCCTTGATCATAATGAACCTCATTGGCTCCGAACCATGGTGAGATGTGTGAATATATATTCTTAAAATACCCTTAATTTAAAGAGCATCGTATTCTTATTAATGGTTGATGCTTTGGCTAGGATGTAATCATGTTAATATGAAAATGACCATTCTTATAACAATTTGGATTAGCGAGGTTCTTATAATTATTATGGATGACATATAGATATTCACATATATGTGCAGTAATCCAAATAATCCTAACACAATCTAATTTCTAAATATAAAAGGAATATAAAAGAATAAAATGGAAAATATATATACCTTGAGAAAAATTAGAATAAGTTAGGGGAATGTGTCTTTATCACTATGGAAAGAAGCAAAATAGATATATGTTATAGGCCAAAAAGGGAGAAAAAATATGTCAAAATGGAGGCCCATCATCTCCCCCCAACTGGTCTAGTTGCATGTCCCTATGCAACCCCAACTATTCCTCTTCTAAAACACCTTCGTATAATGCCCCGAATCAAAAGTTGGGTGTCCATAATCCCCTAGATTGTAATAGCCCAAAGTTATGTCCAATTGTATCCATTGTACCCTTTCCTCTTCTTCATTCCAAATTACGGGTGCTCTATAGAACCATATTGGGAACCAAATGATGGGGAAATGGAATTGTAACCTAATCCACCTTGTACCATACCTCATCAAAGAATTGGTGTAGAATGTTTCCCTATTAAGGGCCAAACCAAAATATGGATACCCCATGGGATTCTCATTTCTCAAATAGTTGGGAAGAGTCTCCCATATGTCATGAGAAACCAAAAGTGCCTCCACTAAATGTGCCCTTGAGACTTCAAGATATTTTTTTTGTGGCATATCTCTGATGGTTTCAAATGGTGAAAGTGTCTCCTAGATCTCTTATCAACCTTTTTAAATCATCCTTCATCACATGAGGCAAAGGATACTCATCTCTAAATTTCAAGCTTGCATCTGCCTCAATCCTTGCATGGAAATACATATCCTTATTCCATTGAACTAGGAAAAGTATATGAGATATTAATTCACACAACTAAACATGCCCAACATATGTGTTTGGGTTCCAATGAGAATTATCCTGCAATAGAACATTCTAAAGATAAAGTTCACATACAAGATTATGATCATTCATATCAATGGAGAGAAATATATTGATGAAGCCTTGTGGTTGCTCCACCTCATGTGGTTGTACAACTACTAGTTTTTTTATTCTAAATGCATTCGATCGATCATGCAAGAGGATGATATAAGCCCTTGTAGGGCTTATGCAAAGGATTTCCTCAAAGGCTAGTTCACATGCATGTTGCGCATGCCTGTTGCACTAGTTCCCACTTATGTTCTTGCATGAGATACATAGAAAACTATCCGTGTTTTATCTTATCAATTACATAGCGATGGGTTTCATTGTTAATGATCCCAAGATAAAAAAATCTCGTCCTTTTTTCTCCATTTTGAAAGATACAATTTCAATTTAATGAAGGCATAGGTGTTCGTAATGATATCGTCAAGGAAAGAATTGATGAGTTGACGGGATTCCTTCACATGTACCTCTAAACAATTATCATCCATAGGATTTGAAACTTCCTCTTGATCGATGTCATCCAACAAGTTTTCTATGTTTCCAAAATGAAGTTTATGATACCGTAGCTTTCTCTTAAGCCTCTGGTTTTGTAGCATTAGCCTTTTGTTTTGTTTAAGTAATGACTAGTAGTTAGGGATACAAAATATGAAAGGATTAGAAACTAAGTGTGACTTACCTTTCTTGGTTCTATTTCTCTACTTTCGATCGAATCCCCTCGATCTTCCTTCACATTTACCTCAAAAAAATTATCATCTCAAGGCTCTTAAACTTCCTCTTGATTGATGTCATCCAACATATTTTCTATGTTTCCAAACTAAAGTTTATGATACCGTAGCTTTCTCTTAAACATTTTGTTTTGTAGCATTAACCTTTTGTTTTGTTTAAGTAATGGCTGGTAGTTAGGGATACAAAATATGAAAGGCTTAGGAACCAAGTGTGACTTACCTTTCTTGGTTCTATTTATCTACTTTTGATAGGATCCCCTAGATCTTGGAGAAAATTGTGAACATTGTGGTTCCTCGACCATTAAACGAGGTTGTGAGGATTCCTCAAACCCTACCCTGATTTGTTTGTGGCTAATGGATTAATCGAATTCCTTATCCAAGCTCCTCAATTGAATTTCCTCATCCTCTAATTATCTATATATTTAAACAATGGTGTCATCCGATACCCTATTTACCATCATCCCTATCTCTCCATCCTATGATTTTGTAGCAAATTCAGTGATAGGGTCACCCGATACCCTATTCACCACCACCCATATTCCGTCGTCCTCGGATTCAGTAGAAATGTTGGTGATAGGGATTCCTAGTCCCATCACCTTCTTTGATACCCTCATTGAGTGGTGACGATTTGACATTGTGGCCTCCTATAACTTTGTTTGAATGTGTCCCTTTTTCGGTGGAAATGCCCTAAACTGTGGCTTAGTTTCCATCATTTTTTCAAATATACTCCAAGGAACATCCAACTGTTCCATTTCAGTGTTAATCAACATTCTGATAAACCCCTTATGGTATAATGCAATTTCAAGATTTCTTTGTTTCCTTACGGCCTCAGTCATCTTTGTTAATCTCTATAGTAGATAATAAGGCATATTGAGTGGCTTATCTTCTTTTAAGTGCATTAGAATCTGAATGTGATAGTGATGTATGACATACTGAACCTGACCTTGCAGGTGATAAAATTTTGCAAAATGAAGACAACCTCATTCTAGGGTGGTGAAAATGCATCCCTCTAAATACCTCTTCCAAGATCGGGAAATGGGGAAGGTTTCCTACGAAATTGGGACCAACTCTCATTTGCAATCCTAAAATTTGTATACCACTTCTCTCACCACTATGAAAGTATTGTGACCCGTCTTATGGACTCCTATGAAACTACAACTGTCAATTGCCACACCGTAGCTCAATTCTTGTTGAAGGTATAGGAAAATTCAAGTGCCAATTGTGTTTTTGAGCCCTGGAATCATTCAAGGAACCCGACAACTAGCCTGAGCGAATACCTCCATGATCATAACTCTTGTATTCTTAATTTCTTCGGGCTTGGTTCTGTTGATCGACCCTCCCATTTATTTTGATTACTCGAACTCATAATGATTGATATGTTTTCATTTCAATGGATCCCCTTATAATTTTGAGCTCAAAAACACTACTATTTCTGACCCCGATTTCCTAGTTAGAATGGTTATAAGGATACAAAGGTAGAGGCAATTTTATTGCAAATGATTATGAATTGTGTTAGGTCACCTCATTATGTTTCATGTTGTCGAATGTAATCAAGTTTCGACAAGATGTATAATAGGGTATCGTGCTACAAAATGACTGTAATTTCTATGATTTGGATAATTATTATAAAATGGGATACACCATGATTACAGTTACTATGAAATGGACTGAGAATGTCATGAATTGGGTTATAATTTTTTAGTATTTTTATGAAATGGTCATAGTTTCTACAAAATGAACCATCATTGTTGTATAGGCTTATGAAGTGGTCAAAAGTACTAAAAACAAATCCACCATTACTGAGGTGGTCATAAGTAATACAATAGTGCTCTTTCAGGCCCCGAATATCACCCTTAATATTATGATATGGATATAATAATTCTCTTGAGGTATGAATACTAGTTCTATTAGCAACAAGTGCACTATGATTCCTATGGAATGGTAGACCACATATTTTAGTAATTAATGACCATGAATATTAAGTATAGGGTCATTTCCAGCAAAGTAGCAATAGTTTTTTAGTGAACTAGACATTAGGATCTTGGGGAACATGGGGGATAGTGACTTACAATATTAATATTTCCAATTAATCTCTTAAATTATATTTACATAAAGAAATTAAAAATTCATTAAAGAGAACCTAGATCATTTTCAGAAAAATATGTGGTACAAGTACTCTATCATCATGGTTTGTCCTTCTTCAATGTCTGTAGAAATTTTAACCCTAGATAGTCAGTCTTGGAATATTTCTTCCAGTTTCCTTGGAATAGTTGGAAAAATATAGCTTCCATCCTGATCCTGCAAAGTCATAAATCATGGAGCTAGTGCAACAAAGTCATCAAGGAAACATTGTATACTTTTATTCAACATTTTAAATGCTGCAAAAAATACCATACCTCAAAAGGAAATTAGATAGTTGTGAAATATAGTTATGATCCTATCATTGTACATTTTATTATTATCTTTTTCTCTTTTTTTTTCAAATGTTATCCGTCGGAAACCTGATTTTCAATTTTTTTTTTGTTCAAATGCACTTCCGGAGAGGTTTTCACAACTAGAAGTTTTCTTTTGCTTGGTAATATCATCCAATGACTAGTTTTCCAATAGCACCAAGGTTGGTAGTCCCTGAAACCAGGTTTTCAATACCATATTTTATTCTCTTATTCTCTTATTCTCTTTTTATTTTTTTTCTTCTTTTTTCTTGGATTGGAACTGGAGAATGGATCAAGAAGCAGTGGGTATGGGTGGAAAATCTACCTTACCCACAACGTCGAGATCTACTTGTTTGACCATATCTTGGATAAATTCCTCTTTGGACTTAGGCCTTTTTTATATCGTCAATCAATGACCATTTGTCATTAATGGGGTCTTTGCTTCATTGATGGTACAAAGCTTGATAGAGCCATTCTCATGTACAATGTCTATCTCATATGGCCCCAACCATCGGGTGTATAACATTCCCTTAAAAATACATATACCATGAGTTGAATAGAAGGGTACAATTCCCTCTATAAACTTCTTCTCTTTTATGAATTTGCCATGCCACTTGGCTCTTTGTTGTTGGACTAGAGAAGGTTGTTGTATTGCAGCCTAACATATTTCATCGAGTTCATTGATATAAGTGAGTCTATGCTTTTGGGCTTCTAAGAGGTCTATGGCCACTTGCAATGAGGTTCTTAGTGTCTTGATTTTGAATTCTATGGGAAGAACCACATGTTTTCCATACACCAGTTCATAGGGAATGAATTCCATAGTGTTTTTCCAAGTGGTTTTGTAGGCCCACAAGGATTATGGAAGTCTGTTGGCCCATTCCTTATGATTTTGTTGAACCATCTTGGTCAAGATGGCTTCCAAAACTCGGTTAGTGACCTCCACCTATTTGTTTTCTTAAGGGTGATATGGAGTAGAAATTTGGTGCTTGATCTGGAATTGCTCAGTAATCAACCAAATAAGTGGAGAAGTGAACTAGGTCCCTTGGTCAGTAATGATATCACAAGAAACTTCCAAAAAGACAAAAAATTCCTCATACAAGAAGTTATCCTTTGGTATCACTTTAGCCTCAACCCATTTGGTCATATAATCGGTGCACACCTAGATGTAAACCTTCTTCTTTGATTGTGGGTTGATAGTTCCTATGAAGTTGAAGGCCCACTTCTCAAAGGGATCTATCGAGATCTAAGGTTGGATTGGCATTTCATCTAATTTCACTGCTCTTCCCATCCTCTAAGACTTTTCGCAACTCTTGACGTATTTCTTGGCATTTCGAAACATGGTGGCCCAATAATACCACATATGAAGTACATTTTTTGTAGTTTTTTTACCATCAGAGTGACCCCCACAAGGTTCATCATGACATGCCTTCAAAATATCATAGGCTTCATCCTCCCGAACACAACACTAGATGATATGATCTTTCCTAGTACGAAATAGGTATCCTTCGATCTAGGAGCACATGGCGCTTTGTCAGATGACCCTTTGGCGTCTTTTTGGTGACAAATGTTGTGGAATCCTTCATGCATTCAGGTATTTGTGATGCCTGCAAACCATTGTGTGTTAGTGGACGAAGAAAACAATTTTTTATTTGGGAAAACACCTTTTATAGGTATGGCTTCTTCTTCATTGGTAAGCCTAGAGAGGAAGTTAGAAACAATGTTTTCCCTCCCTAGCTTATCAATAAATGAAATGTCGAACACTTGCAATAAAATCAACCACCTAGTCACTTTTCCATTAGTGATAGGATTGTTCATGAGGTAGTGGATGGAAGAGTGGTTATTATGCACAATTATAGGTAACCCATGATATAATGGCAAAATTTATTAATGGCATATACAACAACACAAAACTCTTTTTCAGTTACAGTATAATTATTTTCAGCAAGGATGTGATTCTTACTAATGTAATAGATAACATATGGTCATTGTTTCACCTTCGTACCTAGGATAGCCCCAATGGTTGTGTCTAAAGAGTCTATAGGTATATGGAAAGGTAAGGAACAATTTGGACCCCTTAAAATTGGTGTAATTGACAGTTTCTCCTTTAAGGCTTCAAACATGGCTTGACATTGGTCAATCTAGTAGAAGTCTACAGTCTTTGTGAATAATTGAAATAGGGGTGATACTAACTTTGTAAATTTTTATATGAACCTTCGGTAGTATCTTGTGTTCCCTAAGAAACTATGGACATCCTTCTGGGTTGTGGTGAGTGAAAATTCCAAGGGTAAATTATATATTGGTGGGATCCACTTGGATCCCTGCAGGTGATATGTGGTGTCCTAACACAACTCGCTCAATGCGGAGCATGTGGAATTTATCCTTTCCTAGAGAGAGGTTTGTCGCTTGGAATCTGATAAAGACCTTTTCTAGGTTGTCTAAGGATTCCTGGAAGGTGTCTCCATACATGGTGAAGTCATCCATGTATGTTTCCACACAATCACTGGTCAAGTTGGAGAATATACCTAATACAACCCTTTGGAAGGTACCTATAGCATTACACAATCCAAACAACAATACTCAATAAGCATAAGTTCACCAAGGGAAGGTGAAGGTATTTTTCTCTTGGTCCTCAGGGGAAATATGTATTTGATTGTAGTCGTTGAATCCGTTGAGAAAAGAGAAAAACATATTTCCTGTCAAGGTATATAGAACTTGATCAATAAATGGTAATGGAAAGTAATCCTTTAGGTTGGCCTTATTCAATTCCATGTAGTAAACACATATACTCCATTTACCATTTTTCTTTGGGATGATGACCAAGGGTGAAACCCACTTATTGTCGTATATTGGGTAAATACAATTCACATCAAGGAGATTTTGGAGTTCTTCTTTGACTATGTCCTTCAAAGAAGGATTCATCCTTTGCTGAGACTGCTAGATAGGTCGGGATTCCTATTTAATATAGATATGATGAGTGCACAAGTTAGGGTGGATTCCCTTCATATTAGTGTAGTGTCAAGAAAATGAAAGACTATGTTTATTGAGCATCTCATTGAGCTTCTTTTGCTGAGAAGGATCTAATTTAGCATCAATGTTCAAATTTTTCCCAAGATATATTTTGAGAGATAAGCTTTGATTCTAGGAGAGAGAATCTACAGGAACCATTGTATCTAGTTGTTGTGTCAATTTGGTCAGTGAGCAGGTTTCTTGGAAGTGTTTCCCTAAGATGTGCTCTAAATTTGCATGGTTGGAAGTATGAGGATGTGTTATGAAAGTGTAAATAAAATCATCCTCAGTGTCTTTCCTAAAGGTCGATGCTTGATCAAGAGTCAACAAGGGCTATGTGGATTCATCGTCATTGTATTTAAAATAGGGAGAGCTTTCTAAGTCAAGAGAAGGCTTAGCAGTAGGATAGAGGGTCATCTAATTAGTGGAATTCCCATGGGAGATGGTCATATCCCCCAATTATCAGTTGATATATGTGTCAGCAGTGGCCAATCAGGGTCTTCCCAAGATCAATGGGTATCCTCCTATATTGGCCTTTGGTTGTAGGACCATAAAGTGAGATGAGTATTCCCATGACTCTATGGAAATGACTACATCTTCCATCATTCCCTTGGGATTTACTGTAGATCTATCTACTATTTCGAGGATTGTAGGGGTCGGTCGTAGACCAGGAAATTGAAGTTTTTCCATTGTCTCCTTGGTCATAAAATTTATAGATGCCCATAGGTTAACCAAAGTATTGAAAATGTAAATGTTATTGATGTTAAATTTAATGACCAGACTTACTGGATCCATATACTTGGCCACAAATAATTTTCTTATCATTAGATCAGCTAGCTTCCCTATGACGTGAACAATTTTCAGATCTTTCTTTTTCCTACTTGGATTTCTTAAAAAAACTCCTCGAACAACCTTAGCATAGATCGAGACAATATTGATGGTATATAATAGAGGGATCTTAACACGCACATTTTTTATTTCCCCTAAAAGATCAATATATGGTTGTGTGAGGGACTTTTCTATGCATAACCTTTCCAGATAAGGAGGTTCTAGGAGAAATTATTGCTCATGAGGTTGTTTTGAAGTGGTAGCTTGGTTCTTCTAAGAGGGATTAGTGATTTTATTATCCAATTTAAAAAGTTTGACCTCATCATCATGTTCTTGGATGATGGGGGAAATCTGATCCTAAATYACTTTCCCTGATCATAGGTGAACATCCTTACATTCCACACAGAAAATGAAATATGTTGGAAAAAGAGGTAGTTCAACATTGTAGGTGGGTTGTACTAATTTATTATTTGGGTTTTGTATGGGATGGGTAGGTAGTTGTGATGGACTCTAAGGAGGTTGATTAGGTGGCAGTTGTAACTGTTGTTGGTGTTGAGATGGGGGATGTAAGTGAGAGATGGATTGTTGAGGAGTAGGCCCTCTCCAACCTTGTTACCAAGGATGGCTCTAAGCTTGAGGGTGCCATTGTTTCCAAGGCATGGGAACATATGAATTCTACTATGGATATTGATATGGGGTAAAATATTGAGGGAATTGGGATGGATCTTCTTCTATTCCTGGTGCTCGGAGTGACCATGACCACTTTTGGGCCACAAAAAAAATTGTTTGGTTTCCTCACTGGCCCCCCCCACGGTAAACTTCCTTCATCTCAAGTAAGGAGGGGAAATTCTAGGTATCGTAATTTTTTTCACAAATGCCACACAACTCTATACTATCCAAAGTACACTCTCGTAAGGGATTCTTTTTCTGAAATCTAGAACAGAAGAAAACCAATGTTAGGTTGGCTTCTTCTTTCTTTTTCTTCACTTAAAAAGTATCCAACTAGGAGCTAAGCAAGCTAAGGATGTCAATTTTTATTTTTTCGAACATGGTCCCTATCTCATCCTTGGTAACTCAACCCCGATAAGTTTGAATGCATCTATGCAATCATCCTTAATCTTCCTAAGAAGGATAATACACAAAGTCTCATGGTCAACTGCATTTTGCTTAGTACTCTTCAAATTGTATTGGAACCTTTCATTGTAGTCTTCGAGGATTTCCTACTCCCTCTGTGTCATATTAAATATTTCTTCACGGATATCCCTCACTTTACAATAGCCTTGGTAATTTTGTAGGAAGGTCTATCTCATTTCATCCTAGGTCTTAATGGAATTCCCTCTGAGGCCTATGAACCAATGAAGGGATGCTTCTCTTAAGGTGTCTAGAAACATGGAAAAATTTAGGGGTTGAATTTCTCCCATGGGCTAATTTTCATGTTTTTATCCAAAAAATGATTCACCAATTTCCATTTTGTTTGCCCAAATTTTATATTATAAATTGTTTTGCTCTAAAAATTGCCAAAAGTTTCTAGAAACCATATAAAATGCTTAGAAATTTTAATATTTTACAAAAATAACACCAAACATTTATGGTTGGAATTTTAAGAATTAGTAAGATTCACCAAGGTTTATACACTTTAAGATAAGTATGGATCCTTAAAATTTTCCTTGGTTGGAAACCATTTTAGCTTATGGGAATAGGAATAATAGTCATAGATTTAGTGAAGGACGTCAAATTCAAAGAGGAAGGTATCAATATCCTCACTAGGAAAACCAAGAAAGTTTGGTAGGGAATATGGTGAGATATTTTTCATCTGAATTATGCCATCATATTCCTGAATGGGGAATTCAAACATGATTGGTTCATTTTCTCTGGTGCTTCTACTTCTTCCCCCATCTTTGGAGACCTATATCCCCAAAGGGATTCGTCTAAGGCAATGGAAGGCTCAGGTTCTTCAATAGGGTTATCTTGGTCCCTGGGAGATTCAAAATTAAGGGATTCTATATATATACCAACTGTAGAATCAATATTGGGTGGACTATCTAGAATGTTCGATGCTACTTGTGAGAAGGGGTGAGCCCTAAAGACTCCTTGAGAGTCTCATTTTTCCTCAAGTTTTCTTGCCTGATTATTAGTATTGTGGGTGCCATGTTCTTGCACCACAAATGCAAGGGTTTCTAGTGCCTCAAGTCATGCATCCTATAAGGATTTTAATGCACAATATCCCTAACAAGGGATATCATAGGGGTAGTCAAGAATTCCCTAAGGTTCCCTTTAGCTTGGTATTGTTCCTATCATGAGTCTATGGAAAAAATCATAATTCTTTGAGTGCTTCCCAGGAAACAACACCAAAAATGATGACATGTAGTATATAAGTCTTCCTATTGTTGGTCGGTTTCACAATACACAAACATTTAATTTGTCAAACTGAAATATTGTATGATATTATGAGGCTCTCGATGAAATATACACAGAAAAAGGAGTTTGCCCCTATCATGCAATATGGTCTACTTAATAGAGAAAGTAAGTCGAAATTGTTGCAGTCATAAACTCAAATTGAAGCATGAAAACTATGGAATTATCAATATCCTTGATCCCCAACCTAGTTGGTGGCACCTCATATAGTCAAATCACTGAGAACTAAGCTTGTAATCTCAATATCTATATTTTTTGACCAAGTGATACCAAGAATAGCATACGAATCTCAAAAACTAAAAGAGCATTCCAGAGCAATCTTAACTATATAAGCTAATCTACTTTTCACACTACAATTAAAAGGTAATTCCAAACTTTGTCTCTAACATTTAAGCATAAATTTACAATAAAAGAACCACCAACATTCTCAAGATCTACTCAGTTAATGGTGTTGACGTCAAGGGACTAAAAAGTCTCCAACATCAACATTTCAACCTCCCGTGGGGCTTGGAGAGAGGAGACGGGAATATCACCCTAAGCTTAAAGCCCCGGACAACAATGTGCATTGAAATATAGGCCAAATTTCCCCTAACCTACAGTTCAAGCATGAATTCCTTTGCCTTATAATTTTACTTTTTAGTAATATTTGATTTTTATGTAATTTATGATTTTGATGCTTTTATGTTGGAGTTTATACATTTGACATAACAAAATTAAATCTAATAAAGTAAATGCAAATAATAAAATGAAAAGGCATTTGTTTTGTATTTGTTTTATAAGAAAATATCTAAAACAAAACTAAGAAAGTTAATATAACTATGTTAGTTTTAAAGTGATTCAATTAAAAGAGAAGTTTTTCAAACAAAGTATTAGTTTGAATACTACAAAAGAGTAACACTTTAATGATTTGATATTTTTTTATTTTCTTTTAGAAGTTAGGATATGATAAATAATAAGAAAATTAAAATAGTAAAGAAAGCAAGAAAAAGTTTATACATATTAACAAACTAATGAATAAAACTTATACACATGATTTTTACAAAATAAACATGTTCATAAGTGTTTTATTTTTTTTTAAGAAAAGATGAGGAAAACTGAGAATTTAAAAAAAATAACAAAGAGACAATTTCAAAGTGTAAAAGAATTTGATCTTCATTTAAAATGATCCCCATACAAATTCTTAAATTTTTGAAATCTACAAGTCTCTGCGTAGACTAGGGCTAGGTATATGATCTTTAGCCACTCTAGAACAAGGTTACAATAGAAAGACCAAGCGCAAAAAGAAAAAAAAAGAAAGTTGAGCCAGAAATGGAATGGAGCAATGATTGTGAATCACAAGGAGAAAACCCGCATATCAGAAACCGATTAGCACCAAATAAAATCGAGATTGAATACAACAAACTGACAAGTAAACTATTCACCTTATGAAAACCAACAAGCTCATCATCGCTTTATATTTTTTCTACTTCACAAGACCCCCTAGTGCAAACGATTCTGTTAATCCCTGCTGAATATGTAAAAGAAGAATGAAAAGAAGTAGACCTCACAACACTCCAATCATATCTCTCTCTAAATTTTCTACCAAAGTTTTTCTCTCTCAAAGTTTTCTCTCTGAATTTTTTTTCTCCCTTTGTTGTGCATTGCCTCTTCATTTTATAATGATTGATAAAAAGTTGGAGTGGTTAGAGGTAGTTTTATTCAGTTGTTGAATGGTTCCAACAGTTATGGTAGTTTTTAGATCAAAGAGCTGAAGCGGACTTGATTATAACCAATTCAAATCATCATTTTAATAAACAATATTAAACCAAATGGGTTTGGAAATCTCGTTATTTTCCAGATGTCTAATTTGTATAGTTATTATTCTTTTTAAACTGCTTCCAATTTCCTCAAAAATAATTTCCTCTGATATCTATTTGTTCTCTTGAATGAAGTTCACTACTCGAGTCTTCTTCCTCCACATTAAAAACCATTGTTGTTTACTTTCAACTCCAAAATACAGGTAGATATTTTCAAGAGAAATAGAGAACTCAAATCCCGACTGTACAAAAACATCTTTCATGGTTTGAATCACATTACCACTTCCTTTTATTATTTTCTGACATTTCATTCTTCCCAGCTAAAATTTTAGCTTCAATTGGTTCTTCAAAAGTAAGACTCACTCTATAAAAATACTCAACATGGTTTTCAACATTCACTCTCTATCCACAAAGTTCTTCAACTTTCCAAGGAAAGGTTGCTATCACTCGAACAAGACATCTAAATTTGTATGTTACCTGTGAATGATTGATGATATCCATCAATGTAGAGAACCTAACACCCTCACAATCTGTCGTTGTCATACATTCTCGAGGCTTGGAACACCACTGAGGCAAACATGTTGATTATGATTCAAGGCATCTTGTAGACTCCCTTTTATACCTTTCTTTTGTCTGAGAAGAAATAATAGAAACCTTACTTGTATGAGTCATAACTCCTTCCCAGATACCTGATTGAGTGTGACAAGTAATTTTATGGAGTTTCACCCAATTTCCAAGTGTGACAACCAGCTCTGATACCAAATGATGGATCTATGCAGGCCTATCTATGGACTAGATAATCATTCAATGAAATAACATCACAATATTATAGAAAGAAGAAAGAATTATAATTGCACAAAAAAAGGTTGCGTTCATTGTGATCAACCTTGATCTTTATAACAATACATAGCCTCATAGAACAAACAGTTAGTTGCTCCTGATTGAACGCTTACAACAATTGATTTTAGAAAACTACTCATGCATTTTGCATGCATTATTTAATCAGACAATCTATATCTGAATATTAACCGACATAAAAGAAAACTGTAAATAGATTGCATCATGTCAGATGATTGACAAGACTACATCAATTACCAACATACTCCCCCTTGCTGCTGAGAGGGCTCACAATCTGATCTCAAAGTTTCAAAAACTGGACTTTAGAAACTCCCTTGGTGAAAATGTCTGCAAGTTGATCTTGGGTCTTTATATACATTAGTTCTACTTCCTTCTTTTGCACCAAATCTCTAATGAAATGATACTTTAAATCAAAATGTTTTGTCCTTCTATGATGGATTGGATTCTTGGCCAATTTGATGGCACTAGTGTTATCACAAAATATCACTATAGGATGGATTTTCTTCTCTCCAATTTCTTCTAGAACTTTTCTAAGCCATAATGCTTGTGTACCTGCTGAGGTGACTTCAACATATTCTGCTTCTGTGGATGAAAGTGCAACTATACTTTTCTTCTTTGAGCTCCAAGTAATCGACCCCGAACCAAAAGAGAAACAATTACCAGATGTAGATTTTTGGTCATCCAAACTACCT
This sequence comes from Picea mariana, assembly GCA_032191745.1. Classification (NCBI taxonomy): domain Eukaryota; kingdom Viridiplantae; phylum Streptophyta; class Pinopsida; order Pinales; family Pinaceae; genus Picea; species Picea mariana. The sequence continues at coordinate 156,824 of JASDQU010372061.1, read as the reverse complement.
CCACAATCAGAATCACTAAATCCAACAAGATTAAACTTTTTAAAAGTGTAGTAATGAATACCAAAATTTAGAGTTCCTCTCACATACCTCAAAATCCTCTTGGCTGCCTTCATATGTATTTCAGATGGTGTTGTCATGTATCTTGAAACAAGAGAAACTGAATAAGAAATATTAGGTCTTCTGTGGGTTAGAAACATCAAACTTCCAACAATACTTCTATATGTTGCATCATCAACAATTTCAACACCATCATCTCTACACAACACAATTCCATGAGCAGTTGGAGTGGAGGCTGGTTTACTATCTACCATATCAAATTTCTTCAACATATCTTTTGCATACTTTGTTTGACAAATGAAAATTTCATCCTCATTTTGATAAACCTCCATACCCAACAAATATTGCATGAGACCCAAATCTTTCATCTCAAATTCATTCATCATAGCAATTTTGAATTCATCCTTCATCTTAGAACTACTACCCATATATAATAAGTCATCAACATATATACTTGCAATAAGAATATCATTACCTTCTTGTTTGTAGTAAAGTGTAGGTTCACTTTTACTTCTATTGAAGCCACTCTCTTGAAAATATCCATCAATTCGAGCATACCATGTTCTTGGTGCTTGCTTGAGGCCATACAAAGCCTTCTTCAACTTGTATACTTTATGTTCTTTTCCTTGCACTTCAAACCCTTGTGGTTGTTCCACAAACACTTCTTCTTCTAAGTACCCATTCAAAAAGGCACTTTTCACATCCATGTGATGAATGCTCCATTTCTTCTAAGTTGCTAATGAAATCATCATTCTAACAGTATCTTGTCT
>JASDQU010372061.1:132279-155050 GCA_032191745.1 Picea mariana | reverse complement strand
GTTTTTTTTCATACCATGCTTCATATGGAGTCATCATATCAAGTGCACTTGTGGGACATCTATTGAGAATATATACAGATGTAGCAACTGCATCACCCCAAAAAGAATTGCTTAATCCCTTGGTTTGTAACATACTTCTTGCCATTTCCACCACTGTGCGGTTTTTCCTCTCTGCTACTCCATTTTGTTGAGGTGTGTAAGCAGTGGTGAGTTGTCTTTTGATTCCATTCATATCACAATAATTTTTAAAAGATTTTGAACAAAATTCTCCTCCACAATCAATCCTTAAGCACTTGATTTTGCAGCCTCTTTCATTTTCCACAAGGGATTTAAACCTCTTGAATGTATCAAAGGCTCCATTCTTAGTCTTCAAAAAATAAACCCAACACTTTAGTGAGTAATCAACAATAAAAGTAATAAAATATGATGACTTACCCAAAATCTTTGTTTGCATAGGACCACAAATGTCTGAGTGAACTAACTGAAGTGGATAATGGGCCCTCCATGCATTTCCTTTTGAAAAATTCTCTCTTGCATGCTTTCCTTTAGCACATCCTTCACAAATATCCTTCTGTTCTTGAACCTTAGGCAAACCATAAACTAATTCTTTTGCTGTTAGAAGCTTGAGACTATGAAAATTCAAATATCCATACCTAAGATGCCACAACCAACTTTTTTCTTCATATGCCATATTGGCAATATGGTTGTTATGTTCTCCAAACATCAATGGGAACATCCTATTCTTTGACATAGGCACAACTATAACCACCCTATTGACTCTATTCTTATCATAAATTGTACATTGTTGATTTTCAAACACCACCTTATAATTTTTCTCACACAACTGGCCAACACTCAATAAATTATGCTTTAATTGTGGAGTGTAATAAATGTCTTTAACACTTTTCATACCTTCTTTAGTATGGACTTCCATAGCTCCTTTTGCGGAAACCTCCAATTCTTTGTCATCACCCAACTTTATCTTGGATTTGAAACTCTCATCCATTGTAGAGAATAGCTTCTTATTTCCTGACATGTGGTTAGAACACCCTGAATCTAAATACCAAATATCTTTAGTGCCATTTTCAGCTTTGTCATAAGATAAAAATAAATTGTTTGAAGAGGCTTCATCACCTTCTTGAGCACAATTAACACCTTTGTTATTATTGTCTTCTTTTAATCTACAATCCCTTTCAAAGTGACCATACCTTTTACAATAATAGCACTGGATATTTCTTTTATCAAATTTGCCTCTGCCTCTTCCTCTTGAACCACCTCTTCCTCTTGGATAATTCTGATTTTGACCTCTACCTTGGCTTTGATTTCTTTTGCTTCTAGTGTTGGCATCTTCATTCTTTGTAATTTGAAATTTTGAAGAAAAAGCTTTATCGCCACTTTCTCCAAATGAAAATATCAGTCTTTCTTCATGAGACATAACAGATCCAACTAGGTGATCAAACTGAAGAGTAGACAAATCCTTGCTTTCTTCAATGATTATTGCAACATGGTTCCACATTGGTGTTAGAGACCTCAACACCTTTTTAATCAAAACCTCTTTGTCCACAATTTCTCCAAGAATAGCCATCTTATTGACTACATCTTTTACTCTCACACAATAATCACTTACATTTTCAGCTTCTTGCATCTTCAAATTCTCAAATTCTCTTTTCAATGTCTGTAGCTTGACAACTTTGACTTGATCACTGCCTTGGTAAGATTCTTGTAGAGTCTTCCAAGCATCCGTTGTTATCTTTGCACCTGCAATTCTTGGAAACAAGCTTTTATCAAGAGCAATTTGAATATGAAATAAAGCTTGACCATTCTTCCTTCTAGATTCCTTCTTAGCTACTCTATCATTTGCATTAAGAGTGGTCCAATCTTTTGGCTCTGCATAACCCGTCTCTACAATATCCCATAGATCTTTCCCTATAAAAAAGGTCATCATCTTGATGCACCAATAATCATAATCACTTCCATTAAATTCTGGAATGGGCAATGAATTAGAGTTTGACATGATTACCCTAAAACAACAACTATCTCTGATACCAAATGAAGGATCTATGCAGGCTTATCTATGGACTAGATAATCATTCAATGAAATAACATTAGAATATACTAAATACTAAATGATTAAATCACAATATCATAGAAAGAAGAAAGAATTGTAATTGCACAAAAAAGGTTGCGTTTATTGTGATCAACCTTGATATTTATAACAATACATAGCCTCATAGAACAAACAGTTAGTTGCTCCTGAATGAACGCTTACAACAATTGATTTTAGAAAACTACTCATGCATTTTGCATGCATTATTTAGTTAGACAATCTATATCTAAATACTAACCGACATAAAATAAAACTATAAATAGATTGCATCATGTCAGATGATTGACAAGAGTGCATCGATTACCAACAATGAATACCCTGAGAACAGTTCCTACACAAGAAAATTTACATAAAATATTCCTTGGCAGTGAAACTATTAAGGATTCCTCAAGTGGATCAACATGTACATCCATTTCTTCTTCTGGCTTCATCACAAATTCTGTTGGTGGAGCATCAGTTCCGTCCCATACATAAATGATTGACACACTTTTAGATCTATCATTTACAAAGAGAACCTTACAACATATATCAAAATAGACTCCTTCCCTGATGGCTTTTATTGGAACAGTGTAATCATTTGTTCCTTACATTGGCAACAACATTGAATCCATTCTTGTCAACTTCAATCTTAACATGATGAAGACAGATAATATCACCAATAGTTTTCACACATGGAAGTTTTTTCGAGTCAGAAGCAAATACAAGAAACCGAATCCCTGGACTATGATATGACATGTCCATAATAGTCATTGTTGAAATCATATCAGATCGTTTAGTTGGATTTGGTTTTTCATACCCTATTACCACACCATAAATGTCAACTTTTTTTATTTACAAAGGCAATGGCATATTTTATTGACATATTTCTTAAGAAGTGATGAGATGGTAGGGAAACAAATGCAATAAGCATAATTCATATAGTCTGCACACCAGTTGAGCCTCCACAGACTTCTTGGACCAACTCATCCACCATCATTATTACACGCTGCTTTGAATTTTCCTAGTTCTTTTCTTTAGTCAACAAAACAGTTTATTAGTAATGAAATATGGTAATTCAGTCTTTAACATTATTTGATCTTTGATCTGAGAGTTAGCGAGTTTTGTGTAGTAGTAATCTCCAATCCATTATGAAGACACTCTATATAATGCGTAGAAGAAAATTCGTTTGATTAGTGTCATATGTGAGTTATAGAACAAACATATGTTTTCCATTATTAACAATTTGTATTTGATTTTTTTTTTCTTTTAACTATTGTGTTGTCTCTTTCTACACTAATGATGATAATGATGATTAACATCTAAATCAACAACTGCTAAGCTTTAATACTTGTAACACTACAATGATCTCCACCAATCTGGTATTACTTGTAATAAAGAATTTAGAACATTGTATAACAATCCTAAAAACATACTTCTAGGCTACCATTGTAGTAGTGACTTATGCAATGTTCTCCATGCTTCATAACACCACAATAGTGAAGAGCGTTATACACTATATGAAAAAAAAAAGTATTAGGTCAAATATGGTGAAGACTTTATATGCACTTATTGTAAAGTTTCGAACCCCTCAAATAATGTTTGATTGCGAACATTCCTTGCTTTAATAAAAATGTAACCTTTTGAATGTGTAAATATTCCATCCAATGTATGATTGAATAAGTCATCCACTCCTCTTGAAGTGCCATGTGTTGCAAATTCCTTTTGAAGATTTAAATTAGGCCCACATAATAGTATGAAAATATGTTATTGAAAATAGAGTAATATGAATGAATAAATTCAAGGTCATTTGTTTGGGTGACAATGTTATTATGTGGGAAAATTCATGGAAATATGGTATAATAATATATCTTTTTCTTTTTGACATGGCATGAAAAAGTATCAAAATTAACCCAAAGACATGATAATAATGTTATTCTTAGAAAACAGAGAGGTATGCGGATATCTCATGAGTGCAAAAATATGAAGGTTATGAGTGAGGAATGGGATAGTAGTTATTTTGAATCATAGGTCGAGAGCCATGATAGTTTCGACAGGAAGCCTGCGCTAACAGTTTGTAATGAACTTGCTTCCATTTGAATGATCATGTAACTTTCCTTGAATGTGTAGTGGTAACTCAGGGGGAGCGCGTACAACTTTACCCAAGAAATTGCAGAATGAGGGGGGATTCTAGAAATGCTTTGTCGACTAAGTACTGTTGACAAAAATCATCATCAACAAATGACACTTCATATGTTATAGTCTCTGGAAACCATATCCATAACTCAATATTTCTCTCTACATACTAAATACTTTAGTTATAAACATAGTGACCTTATAAAATCCTAACCCTGTAGCATCCTAGTTTTGTAGCATCATGATTTTGTAACATAATCTACATGTCACTAGGATGAGACAAAGGGATATACTAACACACAATAAAGTGAAAGTAAATAAGACCAAAAAACTAAGCTATACCTGAAATAAAACCATAAATAACATGCTAGAAATAGATACCAATATATAAGAAAATTACAGCACGATGCCTTACCTCGAGTGGGGCCCCTCAAGGCTCGACCTGTGCTTGGTGTTCACAGAGTCAACAAGGAATAATTATTTTAAAACCTCACACATCAAATCCCAACAATATATTAAGTTTGAGAAATAAAAATTACAGAGTAATTGTCTTCAACATAAACTTGTAAATGTTCCTCAATGAGACGATCACACATGTATACATAAGAACGGGGCCTGCCTACTCCAGGAATGGAATGGAAGGCCCCTCAAAATCCAATACCAGTTAAAACAACATAAAATAAAAATTAAATGAGATTCCTTTTGATAGGCTATATGGTATGATCGGTTGCAACAATTCTCTATTGGTATATCGCTCTAGCATCCACATCATCGAATCCCTTTTGCGCTCTACCAATGGTATGATGTTCCTGCCATTGTTTATAGTTGAACCCTAAATGTGTTGTTCCCTAAATGTGTTGTTTAAGTCTATAAGCCTGCGGGGAATCCACCCTTGAGCACGTTTATGCTTCAACCACTAACAATACAATGACATCCTAACAACATGTTTTCTATCAAACCCTCGATCATAATGAACCCCATCAGATCTGAACCATGGTGACATATGCGAATATATGCTCCAGATGCCAATATATATGACAAGGATTTAGATAGAGAAAATTATTAGTCGAAAGATAAATCACTCTGGAGTAGGTGGCCAATCTTCGAGATGTGATGAAGGGGATCATCAATCCCACAGTGGTGAGGCCTAACCCATAAATTATTATTGTAACACATGTTTTTTTTTAGATCCTTGCAACTCTTGTTATATAAGGTAGCTAGGACATTGGTTGAAAATGTTACAAAGAATGTAAAGAGAAGTTTTGTGATGCTAAAGGCGAAGATCATAGAATTACCAGTGTGGGCATTTCTAATTTCAACAAAGTATTTTGGGTTGATTGTGAAGTGAGTGAAGTGGATATTGGATCAATGTTTAGTTAAGAAGAGAAGCCAATAGCATATTTCAATGAGAAGTTGAATCAGTGTGGAATAAGTACTCAATACATGACTTATAGTTACATATGATTGTACAAGTACACAGGCATTAGAGGCACTACTTGTTACCAAAGGATTTTGTTATGTGTACAGATCAACAATGTTAAAATTTATTAACAACTAGAAAAATATAAATAAAAAACTCTAGGTAGATAGAGCTTTTGTAAAGCTATACTTTTGTAGCATATGATTGGTTATCATTTTTTTTGGAAACAATGGAAGCTTACTCAAATCTTTGTGTGAGCAAGGCCTTTTACCTCAAAAGACGAAGATATCATAAGTAGAGGGTTAGGTTTGTATGATATATAAATGTGCTATAGCATAGGTATCACAATACTATGTTGGAATCAAAATCATGAATATTCTAAACGTTTTACGTTTTTTACTTTTGTTGGTCACTATCATTGGAACCTGAAAAATTAAGTATTGGAAAAATCACAATTTTACATTGCTTAAAGCATATTTTTCAATGTATAAATTGATTCAGCACCCTCAAAAACCTCGAGGGAATCCGGATCATGTAATATCAACCACTAAAATTTTCAATTTCTTCCATCCTTTTGAATTTCTGACAAGATTTTAAACAAAAATCATAGAACATTTGAGCTTTGTCATCTAAATCATGCCCGCCCTCTAGCTATCCAAGTATCCAATATATTCTCTATATTTTATTATGCCGAAGGCGTTATTTTAAGGGAGGGTTCTTCTCGACTTTTTTTCGACTGTCCATATCCATTTGTAACTCTCCATGTGTCCCTATTAATCTACCACATGTATTTTTTAATCCACCGCCTAAGTGTCATGTTCCTTCCTTCACTCATACACCACAATAGGGTTTTAGAAGGATCAGATAAGTGGAAACAAACAATTATGTGGAGTAGTTTTGGAAAGCATATAATTTCTTGTTTGTATATTTGAGATCCACCCACAAAAGTCCCTCATCTCTATTTATATATCATGGAGATTAGGCCTCGATAAGGATTTCAACATCATGATTTATTTTGGTATGGTTGAAATATTGTTATTTATTTTTGGGGCCATTATATCTCTATAAGCCCTTGGCTTATCGACAGAGAAGTCAATAAATATGAACACATTCCTCATGGTTTCTCAATTGTAGCACTCTGTCTTTCCAATATTCATTGGCATTCTTCGAGTATGTTATTGACTACTCTTCATTTTGTTTCATTCCCTTTTTTCAATATTTTCTATGTTTGCCTTTTTGGTTTCCTATTCTTCAATGCGATCTCCATAGAGAATGATATTTTTTTGTGCTTCATTTTCACAGGTTTTGGTATAGGCTTGCACAGAACAGTCTGCTACAAGATCAATATCTCTAGGATTAATGTGTGGTGTAACTAAAACATTAGTTTCTAAAACATGAAGAATGTTTGTATGCACAGTGAATGGATGAAGAATAACAACAAAATAATGGTTTTATCCATTGTAAATGTTTACCAAAGCCAGACAATTCTCATGAGACAAAAACACCAAAAGTAACTACCAAGCAGGCTTCCCACACTTGAATTCCCCATATTGTTTTTGAAGACTCCTAAGCACTTCATCATCAATGAAATCCCTATTCAGTTCATCCTTAGAATCCTTTCTCAACACTTCATCCCTGATTACATCCGTGTTCATTTCTTCCTTGGAGGCCTTCCTAAGCATTTTGTCAACAATTAAATTCCTATTAATTTCTTTCTTGGAAGCCTTTATTTCAAACCCATTTTGTATATGGTTGTTTTTTGTTTTATCCCTTTTCTTCGTACCCGAAAACCAAGAAATCAAAACACGACTAGAAACAAACCTTTTCAACTTTGGGCACTCATCCTTGTGAAAAACCTTAGTTACAAGATTCCTCATATAACTAGAGCTCATTTTTCCCAGAATGATCGATAGTAGAGTAATACAATGTAAGTAAATCCATATTTTCATTGGGTGGATCTATATTAGTTCACTGTGTGTCACAATATTTACAATACAAATCATTCCCATCAATGTCCTCCATCTCTAAAACCACTTTTGCACAACTACTTCATTGAGTTGGATTAACACGTGGATGAGGAAAAATTGGCCAAATTAGGGAAAAGGGCATGAGTTTTGACCACAAAATATCATTATATACATAGGTGAAACCCCACCTCATTCTTAAAAGGCATCGAAAATTGTTCAATGCTCACTTATTTCATGATTACGTCCGCAACCCAGTGAAGAAACTGAAACCAAAACTAGAGGGTCAACATCAACCCCCCAAAAAATGAATATCTTTCGACCCAAATAATTCATTCACAGACTTAAATTTCCAAATAAATTTTTTCAAACAAACCCTCCCCTTATATTGAAGAACATTCATCCTTAATAAACTCTGCAAAATCAACTCGTGTCTAAGACAATGTAGAGAAAAAAACTACCAAATTTGAGTACTTCTTGAAAAAAAATTTATTTGTATTCTTACTCATAGGATTCATGATATTTTCAAAGATCGGGAGCTCCCACACATAGTAAAAAGTAATCTCATACATTGAACTTGAGATGGATTCTACGCGGGCCATGACTGGAACCTAGTGGCTATTCTACTTGTTTTGTATTAGTGAGACATTTGAGAGAAGAAATGAATGATTTTGGGGTTTTAGTGGTAGAGTTGAATCAGACATGGGCACCCCATTTCCCCACAGTTTGTTTGATTATCGATCTAGAACGATAGGATGAAAGAAAATAATCGAAGAGCTTGTATGCCCATAATTTCTTTTTATTGTAGGAGGTGAGTAGCTCATTGATAGAGTGTTGAATGATAGCAAGCTAGGGTTTTAGATTACATGTGGGATGCTTGATGTAACATCCCCAATGTCCAACTGGACTATGCCATGTAAAACATTTTGAACTGTATGCAAATTAAATCATATACACACAGAAACTCTTGCGAAATTTTATATATAAAACTTAAAACAAGCAAATACATTCTGTAAATGCACAGATTCATACAGAAATAACAATAAACATATACATCCAGCATAGACAGTAAATACCCATAAATATGACGACAGGTATAAACCACATACAGGAAAAACCCATAAAAACAAACACATAATTAATAATGCAACATATAAATTAACACACAATTGACACCTATCTTGGTAATAATATCACCATTTGCAAACCTTCCATGAACCTCCCAACCTTAGACCACACTGCTCATCACTCTCAACAGTGGGTCACCCCTGAGCTGGGAATAAACTCCACTCAAGTAAAGGGATTCCTAACCAGGTTGATGTATCTCAAACAACAAGAAAGACTCTGTCAGAGGTGCCAACTCAAATTAACATCCTACAGTCCCTCATTCCCCACATGCATGTCCCACACCAGGAAGTGTGTCCCTTCTCTGCTCAACAGTCCCTCGACTACCCCACTTCCCTTCCAGGGCTTTAGCAACAGGCTGAACATGAATTCTTAGATCCCTGTAGCTACAATTTAGCACCTTCAGGAAATCAATTCCCAACAATTCTCTCACGGGCCTGACAACCCACCTCTTCAATCCATCTCCCAAGCTAACCAGGTACAAATACGGTTATGGAAACATGTACAAGAAGGTATGGAGGACAATTGAATGAGTGAGTGAATGATGATGGAATGATGGAAGGAATGGGAAAATGAACTAAGTACAAACTATATGTATGCATGTTCCCAACTTGACACTTGTCATGTTGGGAGCTACTTTGGCCCACTTGTCCCCATCCTTAGAACTTAGGATAAAATAATTATCCATACTTTATACTTTAAGGAATATTAATATAATATTCCATTTTTGGCTTAAGCTCCCTAGCTTAGCTCTTTTCCTTAACTTTTAGCCCCCCCTTTCCCTAACTAGTGAAGTTTAGTCCCCCATACTCTTTTATCATGGTCAATCTACACACAATGATGTGTTTTATTAATGATGAGATATATACAAAAATATGCTCACGGGCCTTTAACATCTAGGCTCTCTGGCCTAATTCAAAACATAAGCCTCCTAGCTTATAATAACTATATCACCATCCTATAAAACAAAACATATACAAAAAGGCTCCATGGCCTTAAAATTGCATGTACTTAAGTTTGTTGTGTGTGGTATCATGGAATGTGCACACTTCATCATTTTAGTGTGCAGTACATGTGCGCATTATACCATGGAAGGTTCATACAAAAATGATATCAAACAGTTCACCAGCTTAAGTACATTTTCATTTACATTTACAGTTTGGGTTCATCCTAGGGGTATTAAACTTGAGGTCGCATACGTCCACCATTACTATCATCCTCAACACCCATTTTCTTTCCTCCTCTTTCACTTCCATTATGGGAGACTCTCTACCTGAAGCATAGGACATGGACATGGATGAATGGATGCATTGTCTATGTTTTGTTTTCATCCCATAATGGAATATCACATGGGAAGTTACACCACACATTAATCCTAGAGACATTGATCTTGAAGCAGACTGTTATGTGCAAGCCTATACCAAAACCTGTGAAAATGAAGCACAAAAAAATATCATTCTCTATGGAGATCACACTGAAGAATAGGAAAGGAAACCAAAAAAGCAAACATAGAAAATATTAAAAAAAGGGAATGAAACAAAATGAAAAGTAGTCAATAACATACCAAAAGAATGCCAATGAATATTGGAAAGATGAAGCACTACATCTGCGAAACCATGAGGAATGTGTTCATATTTATTGCCTTCTCCGTTGATAAGCCAAGGGCTTATAAAGATATAATGGCCCCAAAAGTAAATAACAATATTTCAACCATGCCAAAATAAAGCATGATGTTGCAATCCTTATCGAGGCCTAATCCCCACAATATATAAACAGAGATGAGGGACTTCTGTGGGTGCATCTCGGATATGCAAACAAGAAATTATATGCTCGTCGAAACTACTCCACGTAATTGTTTGTTTCCACTTATCTGATCCTGCTAAAACCCTATTGTGGCATATGGGTGAAGGCAGGAACATGACACTTAGGTGGTGGATTAAAAATTACTCGTGGTAGATTAATAGGGACACATGGAGAGTTACAAATGGATATGGATAGATGACAAAAAGTCGAGAAGAACCACCCCTTAAAAGAACGCCTTCGGCGTAATAAATTATAGAGAAATATATTGGATACTTGGATAGCTAGAGGGTGGGCATGATTTAGATGGCAAAGCTCAAATGTTCTATGATTTTTGTTTAAAATCTTGTCATAAATTCAAAAGGATAGAAGGAATTGCAAATTTTAGTGGTTGATATTACATGTTATGGATGCCCTCGAGGTTTTTGAGGGTGCTGAATCAATTTATACATTGAAAAATATGCTTTAAGCAATGTAAAATTGTGATTTTGCCAATAATTGATTTGTCAGATTCCAATGATAGTGACCAACAAAAGTAAAAAAATGTAAAACATTTAGGTTATTCATGATTTTGATTCCAACATAGTATTGTGATACCTATGCTATAGCACATTTATGCATCATACAAACCTAACCCTCTACTTACTATATCTTCATCTTTCGAGGTAAAAGGCCTTGCTCACACAAACATTTGAGTAAGCTTCCATTGTTTCCAAAAAAAAATGATAACCAATCGTGTGCTACAAAAGTGTAGCTTTACAAAATCTCTATCTACCTAGAGTTTTTTATTTAGATTTTTCTAGTTGTTAATAAATTTTAACATTGTTTATTTGTACACATAGAAAAATCCTTTGGTAACAAGTAGTGCCTCTAATTCCTTTGTACTTGTACAATCATATGTAACCAACAGTCTGCTTCAGTAGCTTTGGGTAGAGGATCCCTTTGTGGTGTTATGAACTTGTCAGTAGATTTGGTTAGAGGAAGGTGACCAGAAAGTGGGGCTATGATGTTTACCTGATTTCATGCATAAGGGAGTAAATTTATTTTATAGGATCACACAATCAATCCATCAATCATCACTCTTCCTACTTTCATTTATGTGAGTTGAATCAAATTTGAAACAATTATGTAAGTTTTCAACACCACCTATAGGGTACATTGAAGGAAATCCTCCCTAGTATTGGATATATTATCCTCTCATTTTCTTTATTTCATCAATTATTTTCTTACATGATGATCACAAATAATATGTATTTACATTAAAATGTATTTTATGTTGTTAACATGGCATCCCAAACAAGTTCCTACTCCCCAATACACTAAAGTATCTGGACCTGTAAAAATGAAGCAGAGAGGAGAGAAAGGATTTGTGTTGTTAACAGGGCATCCCACACAAGATCCTACTCCCCAGTACACTGAAGTATTCAGAACTATAAAAACGCAGCGGAGAGGAGAGAAATGATTCATGAAGAATGGTACAAATTCAATTGCAATTTTTGTTATTGTCTAAATATATATGGTGTATTATTTATGTCATTGATTTGTCTTTTTATGGATTTGCAACATTGAGGCTCTATGCTACTGTTGGTTGTGCGGAACATGTTGCTGATAGAGAGGACTATATTTATATTGGGGGAAATAATTTAGATTCTATGGTTGTAGCATACGATTTTATATAATTGTAGTTATCCCAAGCTAGTGACCATCATGAGGTTGTTGTAGATTCATGTTTACCAAGTGGTACTGAAAATATACCTCCAAAGAGAAAGATGGTAGTGTTGGAGATACTTCACATGCACCTATGAATTATTTTTCCTAAGGTTTTCCCTATGTTTATTAGTCATTATTCTGTCTCCTGTAGTCTACGGAGAATATTCTCTTCAGTTCACACTTCAATTTGATCAGTTGAGTGGAGTCTAGATGCCACATTGGGATCATCACCATGCGGCATTGGGATCACTACCCAATAATGTGCATTTTCCTTAGGATAATCACCAAACTAGCACATTACTTATGATTCCTTGATCTCTTCCTGACTTCACTCTATTTCAGACAGTTAACTGAAGACCGAGAGACTAGTTAACTCAAATTAGGTGGCAGTTAACTACTGTAACTTTCTGAGAGACTAGACTAGGTGGCAGTTTACTCCCGTAAATGTTGGTGTGTGTCAAAATCACTCTATACCACCAGTATGGTGCATTGGATTCTCCTCTAGTGTGCATTATTTGAGTTATACAGAGTATTTCTTGTGTAAGTTATCATTCATTCATTTGGTTAATGAGAATTCTTCCATTCTTTCTCTCGTGTTTCTCTTTTCTCATATTTTCTCTGCAAACTATGTATGTCATTTTCTAGATAGATCTATTATGTGCAGGTTCAACACATTTACATGGTATCAGATCTGACGGATTGCTAGGAAAAAGACACACTAGATTCTTTTTGTAGGTACCGAAGATTGAGGACAACAGAAAAAGTGGAATTTCCAAAAGAATTCATTCTTACACCATACAAATTATTTTCATGGAAAGAGAATATGATAGTGCATCTTCAAGGAAAATGATTATATAGGTTAACCATGGACATAGAGATCAAACCCACATCAGCCATAGATAATTCCAAGTATCTGAATCAAATGGATGAAGAGTTTGGAACTATTTGCAGTGTCACTTCTCCTAAACTCCTCTTTGACATATCCTTATTTAAAATCCCCAATGAATCTTAAACCACCATGGATGGGATTTTTTGCAAACAGGATGAGATGAGGGGACACATTCTTGAGGTGGAATTTCTCACTTTGGATCCAAAAACCTTTGACAATATCTAATATTTCTTTACCAAATATAAGGATTTGTTGTTGCAACTCAAGGCTTGCGGGGTTGATAAATCTAAGGAGGAGAAACAAATGGTTCTCACCATTATCTCCAAACTTGGTCCGAAATAATTAGTGTTTGTATCCACATTTCATTTAGTTAGGCTCACCTTTGGAGCCACCTGGAAGATTCCCTCTCTTGAGGTATTTATTGAATCTCTGATACAAGAGAAGAACAAGCTTATCAACATGGGAAAAATCAAAGGCCAAAAGGCGCATGCACTTATTGTGCATGATCATAGCGGTCATAAAAACAATAAATATAAAGACAAAGACAAAAAGAAAGCACATGTAAATCTAAAGAAGGAAGGGTACTCAAAACCCTTCAATGATGTCGTAGGATCTAAAAGTGGAAAGGGAAGAAAAGGGGAGAAATGCACTTACTTCCATAAAGGATTCCATCCAGAATTTGCATGTATGTAAAAACAGATAGATCAAATGGCCCAAACACTTCAACAAAACAACCTTGGAGATAACATTCCCGAGGGTGCCAAGAAGAAGAAGACAGAAGATCAGAATCCAATAAAGGAAATTCTATCCATGCTTTGATTGCCATCAACTCCTCTCTTGATGCTTGGATCATATATTCAGGTGCATCACACCCCATGGAAGCCATAAAAGAAGTCTACTCTTCATTGGATACATGCAAAGGTCCTCCTATTCTAATGGGGGAAAACTCTCCAGTCGAGGTCACCTGCAAAGGAAGAATTGAACTCACAAACGGAAGCTTCAAGAATGTGCTACATGTTCCCAAACTTTCTATCAATATTCTCTCTATGTATCAGATGACAAACTCTGACACGTGAAAGAGATTCATATTCACACCTGATGCAGTGGATATTTATGACATGAAAACCATTTCCAGGGTTGTGACAGGTGAGATAAATCATCAATCTAGACTCTACACATTTTCTAAATTTATTGAACCAAATTCTGCATTACTGCTTACCCATGCTGATGAAAACAGTAATATATGGCACGAAAGGTTCAGGAATTTAAATTTCAGATATATGCAACAGATTAGAAAGCAAGGAATGGTTGATGGTATACCTGACATCCATTTCTCCAAAGGAATTTGTGAGGGGTGTGTTCTTGGAAAACACCCTCAAGATAAATTCGACTAAGGAAAGACTCAGAAGGCTTCCTCTCCTTTATATATGATCCATAGTGACCTCATGGGCCCTTTTCCACATCCATCAATCAGTAAAGCAAGGTACGTGCTCATTTTTGTTGATGATTTCTCATGCTTCACATGGATTTTCTTTCTCGGGCAAAAATCAAAGTTCTTTCAACACCTCAAGCCCTTTTTGAAACACAGTCAGGGAAGAAGATAAAAGTCCTTCGAAAAGATAACAGGGGAGAGTATGTGAACCATGAGATACACAATATTTGTCATGAGGTTGGGATTCAATTGCAACACATTGTTCCTTATACTCTGTAGAAAAACGGAGTTTCTAAGTGGAAAAATAAATCTTTGAAAGAGATGGCATCTTGCATGCTACATGCAAAGTCACTTCCACAGTGATTATGGGCTGAAGCACTTAATTGTGCAACCTACATCCAAAATAGATCTCCCCATAGATATCTCAAGGATAAGATCCCATACGAGGCTTGGAGCAGCCTCAAACTGGAAGTGACCCACTTTCGTATATTCGGTTCTCGTGCATGGGCCAGGATTCCCTCTAAGAAGTTGAGAAGAGGAAGGAACTTGATCCATAAAGCACAGAGTGTATATTTGTTGTATACCCTGATGATGTAGAGGGATAGAGGCTCATTTATCTTCCCTCATACCAGCTAATCATTGAGCGTAGTGTCCAATTTGAGGAAAGTGTCTTGCATGTACATCAGCAGCTGCATGCAGACATTTTTCTCTTCAACCTGTCAAAGATTATGAACATGCACATGTCAACTCTTCTTCAAATAAGAGTTATGATTCATAGGATTTAGATGATTCAGATACTGAGTTAGTATAGTCAGATGCAGAGTCGGTGCATGAAGATGCAGATGCAAAGACAAAGCAGAGGCCCAAGTGGGCCAATAATACCCTTCAGGATGCAGGATATCTTGTTGGGGATCCAGCTGATACTAGGAGGAATCGATCTGATTTCTCGGAGCCTCCTCTTGCAATCACTGCCACTGAAATGATTCCACCCAGGGATATTTTCTTGGTTCAGTCCTCATATCCAGAGTCCTATGGTGAGGATGCTGGAAAACCCTTTTGGGAATCCACCATGCAAGAGGAGTAGAAATCCCTCCTCGAGAATCAGACTTGGGATCTGGTTCCCCTTCCTTCAGGAAGGAAACTTGTCAGGTGTAGATGGCTCTATAGGACCAAGAGCGTAGTGGATGGACGGGTTAGCAGATACAAAGCCATGCTAGTTGCCAAAGTCTTTCAGCAGGTGCATGGTATTGACTATGATGAGACCTTTGCTCCAGTAGTGAATATGGATTCCATATGTTTGGCACTTGCCATTGCGGCAACCAAAGGATGGTAAGTCCATCAAAAGGATGTGAAGAATGCATTTCTTCACAGAGATCTCTCAGAGGATATCTATATGGAGTAGCCCCAATGATTTTTGCAGTATTCATCTTTGTTCTGTCGACTGGAGAAGTCTCTTTATCGCCTCAAGCATGCCCCGAGGGAACGGTATGCCAAGATGGACTCCTACCTATTGTCACAGAACTTTGTATGTTTTAATTTAGAACTGAATGTTTACATGCTCAAGATAGTTGATTCACTTCTACTCCTAGTTCTGTATGTTGATGATTTGTTGATCACTAATTTTTTTACTTCAACGATTGTTACAGTCAATAGGATTCTATATGACAGGTTCTTGATGATGGACATGGGTTTGCTACATTTCTTCCTTGGACTTGATATCAGTCAGGATGATTCATGCATCAAACTGTCTCAGGACAAGTGTGCACAAGATCTCCTTGAGAGATTTCACATGACATAATGAAAGTCTTCCCCGACTCCTTTCCTATCAGGATTCATACTTGAGGATGGTGGGGACACTCCACTGGTGGACATCACACTATATAGAAAACTAGTGGGGATCTTGTAGTATCTCACACACTCTAGACTAGACCTATCATATGTATTTGGAGCAGTCTCCAGGTTCATGCAGGAGTTGCATGAGCTACATTGGAAGGTTTCAAAGTGTATCCTTCGATACATACAGGGCACCATCACCTTTGGGATTCACTATGCAACATAATCTACATTGGAACTCATTGGGTTAATTGATTCTAACTGGGTTGGTGATAGCATTGATCGCAAGTCCACATCTGGTTACTCACTCATCCTTGATTCTGGGCCTATCAATTGGTTAAAAAAGAAGTAGACTGTTATTTCTCTATATTCGGCCGAGGAAGAGTACAAAGGGGTAGTTAACATAACCATTCAGGCTATGTGGCTACAACATTTTCTCAATGATTTGGGAATTCAGTTTCACAAGCCCATCGTCATCTGGTGTGACAACCAAAGCACTCTGAAGTTCTATAGAGATACAATTTAGAAGAAGCAAACAAAGCATATCAAGATCCACATGCACTATATCCGAGACTTAGTACATGAGGGGATCATCGACCTGCAATTTTGTCCTTCAGCAGAATAAACTACAGACATCTTCACCAAGACCTTCACTAAGAACAAGTTTCATTCTCTATGTAGTCGTTGTTAGATTTTATAGCTCAGGAGGTACTCCACATGTTTTGTCTTGTATGTAGAAGTAGCCTTATATTTGCACTACTAGACACTTGACTTTGTAATGAGTTTTCATACAGTTGTAATAAAGTGGTTCTTTTATTAAAGTGACTTTTTAATAAAATGTACCTTATAATATTAAAGTGACTTTATTTCATAAAGTGCACTTATGTTATAAAGTGAAATTGTACATTAATATTTTACGTGATTCATGTCCCTTGATCTTGTAAAGGCAAGATTAGATCTTGGCCTTTTGATTTATGGATGGGGAAGGTGAAAAGACACTTGGACGGTGAAAGGTCACTTTCAAATTATAAGAGAATGCAATGGGTAGTGTGCAAGATACAATGAGAATAGGAGATTGAGAGATTTTTGAGAGAGCTTTGAGGAGAGGAAAGGGAAGAAAGCTAGGCACACTTCCCAAGAGAGCTTGGGCACATTTCCCAAGGAATTTTTCTATTTAGAAGAGGCTGATATTTATTGTTGTGAGGAGGTCGTACTGTACGAATCCATACAATATGTACAAGAAGGAAGAGGGAATGGTTTTCAAGGCAGTTGGGGGACACAGAAATCGAGGTTGTTTAGAATGTCTCTTGTTGCAACAGGTCCATACAAGAGAAGACTGTACAACTGTTGTTTGGCATGTTTTTCAAAGTGTTGTCCAACAAAGGATCTTCGTACAGTAGTATGGATTTGGCAAGGGTTTCTAGGTATATTATTGTGGGACTGTTGGGTGTTGTAAATGGTTTTCTCTTGGTTGTAAATGTACTCTTGTTGCTGATATAAATTTCTTGAAGCTAAAAGAATCTATCTCTCTCTCTTTGGGTTTCCCCACATTGGGGTTTTCCTTGGCTGGTTGCCTAAATTTCTGAGTATTACATGGATGTGTGATTGTTTTTCATTGTGTTTATTCCATTGAAAAAGTGCTTGGCAATGTGTATTTCTTCTCATAATAATTTATGAATGTGGGTTTATACATTTCAGAGTTCATAGATGACAATTATCTCTAGGTTTCTAAGTGTATGACATAATATAGTGCATGTTGATTTTGTTATTAAATTTCTACATGGTATCAGAGCTTGGGCTCTGAGTTACAGTGAGCAGTGATATTTTTGGGCAACATTTGAAGGGGGGAAACTTGATTGTTTCTTTTCCATTGAATTGTTGACAGGGAGATGGTTGTTTGCATCAGGTATGAGGATGGGTTAGATGGGATTTCCAACTATTTGCAATGGAAAGTCAGGATGTCGGCTATTCTCGAGGAAAACAAAATTTGGAGCTTTGTCAACACCATAGTTGTTTCTGGATGGCATGAAGGACAACCTTATCCCACACATGGATGAGAAGAAGATAGCCAAAGAGATGTAGGATGAAATTAAAAACATGTGTGACGCGAAGAATGAAAATAGGAAGATGGCATTGAGGGATAAACTGCACGATACTAATATGGGTAAGGGGGAGAGTGTGTCTTCTTATCTTACCCGATTATCTCAAGTGAAAGATGAGTTGGCTGCAGTTAGGGAAGTCATATCGGATTTTGATTTCATGAGGATAGCCTTGAAAGGATTCACCGAGGAATGGGAAGTCTCTGTGAAGTGTGTGGTGGGTCGTGAGAATATTTCATATTAGAGAAGGCTGTGGGATGATTTCACTAAGGAGGATATCTGAGAAGGATCTCAGAAAAGTAGATAGAAGGGAGATGGATTTGATGAAGAGAATGTCGTTCTTTCTAAAAAGGGCAAGGGGAAGAAGAAAGGAAATTTCAAGAGGGACTTGAGTAAAGATAGATGTTATTGTTGTAACTAGTTGGGGCACCTTTCTTCTCAGTGTCCTGAGAGGAATAAGAAGAAGGAATAGGATGGGCTTGATACAACTGCTACAACAACTATGGAGGACTTTTCATCCAAGTTTGATAAGGAATTTTCTTTGGTTACTCTAGTATCCACTGTCGGTAGTGGAGGATTTGGGGGTGATAACAGGTGGATTGTTGACAATGGAGTTTCTTGTCAAATGATGGGAATCTCGAGATTATTCCTTATTATCACATAGACAAGTCATGACCAACTGGTGGAGAGTGAAGGAGGTATTTCACAAGTTGTATGTGGAGTTGGAAGGGTTAGATTCCGACTCAAGTATTGGGGACTCCTGGGGGTTGATGGAGTTCTCTTTTTTCTAGGGTTGGGGGTTAACTTTCTCTCAGTCTCATCCTTAGAGGATGATGGAAATTGTACATTGTTCAAAAGGGGACATGTATTTATCTACATAGAGGGAGTAGACCCGGTTGAACCACAACTAATTGGTGATCGGGTGGACAGGTTGTACATGTTGCGAGGGCAACCTTCAGGTTATGATTCAACATCAAATGACAAGAAGGAGGCTCCTAAGACTACGGTGGGTCAAATGATTCAGTATTACATTCCGAGAGAAGAGAGGGAGTCTCTTCTGATCACTGGTAGGAGGCTCAGCTGGTGTGATCGAACCGATGCTTAGGGTGGAGTGGATTCACCCACTTGCATATTTGGGTCATTTTGTGATGATTATTTTGAAGCTCTTGTGATGTTATGTCGTGGATATTGTGATGAATCCTGAGTCTCCCAAACGTCGCTTCCCGTGATGTGGCACGTTCGATGAACCTGGATTATCATCGCAAGTGTGATGACAATAGGGAAGTTATCACGATTGAAACAAAAAATAAATACTATCGCCAAAATGACTAAGTAAATAAATCGTCAAAAGCACGATAAACTAGGGAAATCGTCACAAGAGAGACCATAAAGAGAGCTCGATGCACCCTCGACAATATTGGAAAAGTAATGGAAAATTTTATGACGTAGGGATCGTCGCAATTGCAATGGACACAAGGTATATTGTGACGAACTTGCTATACAATTTTTGTAATTTGTATAACAAGTTTGTCGCTAATGGAAAATTTTGTGATGCAGGGGTCATCGCAATTGCAAGGGAAACAGGGTATATTGTGACAGAGTTTCTATAAAATTTTCATAATTTGTATAGCAAGTTCGTCACTAATGGAAAATTTTATGATGAAGTGGTTGTCGCAATTGCGACGACATGTACAAACCTTGCGACGAACTTGCTATACAAATTATGAAAATTGTATAGCAAAGTCTCGCAATATACCCTATGGTCATTGCAATTGCGACGATAATTGCTATACAATTTTCATAATTTGTATAGCAAGTTCATCGCAAGGTTTGTACATGTCGTCGCAATTGCAACGACAATAATTTATTTAAAAATAAAAAAAATAAAAAAAATGTTTTGAGCAAAAAAATTAAAATTTGATTTTTTTGCTAATTATAGAAGGTGCTATGATTGCACACTAAATAGGTCATCCAAGTGAAGTTGTTGGTTGGTTGGTTGAGTCAGTTGACTGACCCGACTATTCAAACCATTGACAGTGGAATACTTCTGCAGTTTTATGACAATCCTGGATAGAGTTTTGGATAACACATAGGAGGTAATGTCAAGGCTTTAAATAGAAGGAATATATCCATCATACTTTTGTGTGATACCTCATCTAATAAAATAATTAAATGATCCAAAATAATGTTGGATAGAGAAAGAGATATATGTGTTAAGAGGGAGGCTTACTTGTAAGTGCAACTCAGACTAGGTTATAATAGAGTAACCCCCTTCCATTATACCTAATAAGGGTTATTAGACTATAAATTAGGTTAAGGAACCATATATATACTTTTAGTAACTAAGGAAGGTTAGGATATCTATAAGGAAGGTATGTGAGTTAATGTTTTGGTGATTATTTCATAGTAAGGTTGTGATGATAACCTATTATAAGATAAGGTACGTTAGGGTACTTCTCCTTTACCTTGACTTTCCTTATAGGTGAGTAGGGGAAGCCAAGTGATATGCCTTTTTAGAATAATTTATATGATTTACCTGAATAAGGATTTGTGAGATATTTAAAGGTGAGATATGAATTTATGATGTTCATGTACATATCATGAAATTAAACCTAATTCATGTTATTTTTAAGGTTGTTTAGTTGAATCAATTAAATTGTGATTTAGCAATGAATGAGTCAAAACCTACCATAACTAAAACAAGTGGAACCCTTAATTCATTGTGCTATAAACTTTCCTTGTAAATTCTTGAAGCAATACATCGTAGGATTTTGATCCCCCTCACAAAATATTGCATGGTTATGATAAATGAAAATGAAAATTGAACTTGTCTAAGGTACCATAACCACCTAAGAGTTTCAAACATTCAAAATATTGAATTTAATTTAAAAGGGGCATTGCCATCATGATCATCTTAAGTATCATCGTCATTATATGACTATAGCTTAGTTCATGTATAAATGAAGTCCTTTAGTATTAGTAACCCCACCCTAAAATGTTTCTAATGACAATGATAAAAGCACCACTAAGACATCATCAATATACTAGCAAACACAGAAACCTACTTGGCATAACCTACACTTTGATGGTGCTTCATAGGGATTGATAATAAATGATGGTGTCATCTAAGACAACCAAAGGCACTTGGCATTGGCATACTTTGGTTACATGTGCAATAAAAAGTAATAATGAGGCTAAGTTCAAATCCTATTGCAGGATTTCAACTTAGCAAGGGATCATCTACAAATACAATATGTTATAAAAGCACTTGATTGTTAAGTGTTTATGGGGTTAATAATGTTATCTCTTTATGTTGTTATTTATATAATGACTTAAGAAAGTGGGACAATTGGGTCTCAATTCATTCTCCTTCTCATCCAAATGGGTCCCAAGTGTCTATTGTTATAGGGTCTAGTCTATTGCTATCTTTGCAGGTGGATGTGGGTCAAGTATTGTAATATGGAGTTGGGATATAATAACATATTTGATGTGTTACAGTGTGTGTGTGTGTGTAATGACATATATATTTTATTATGTATATATGTGTAATAAAACATACATATATATTCTACTACACATATATGTAATAACATATATTACAAAAAACACGAGTTGTAAGTTTGGTGAAGCTCATTGTGAGAGGCACTGAAAAACAAATCCTTCTCCATTCTATTTGGAGTTTCATGGATTATTGTAGCTCCCTAATAGGGCTTGTCTCTGGATGCTTTCATGGATTTCCATCCTAGTCAACTGTCGAGTCCATTGTGTTGGCTCAATGACTTCAGCGTACTATCCCATCTATTTCTTTGTTGATGGAAGTGTCATTTTGTGCGAAAGGCTGTGTGGTAAATAATTTGTTTGTTGGGTCCACCAAATTCGTATTTCAATATGTAGGACACTTTCATGAACTAATTATCAATATTTCAATATGTAGGACCTCTTTTACATATTGATCTTTTTTACTTTCATGTAAGACCTCTCATAGACACAATGCTCCCTTGCACATCAATGAAGTTTTTTTAAAGGGACAAATTAGTTGACATATGGTCAAAACTCTCTCATTGTTGCCATTATTGTGCCCTCTAATCGACAAAGTGAATATTTAAATTTATGTTAGCATTAGAACAATGAGTGTTTATATCATGAACCTCTATATGGATTAACATGACCATGAGAAGAATAAAGTATGAAAATATGAAGAAAGTCTTGAAACCTTGAATAACCCTCCACATATTGTAGACATGAAGATTGAGATGATGCACATGTGTGAAAGAGTAAAT
>JASDQU010372061.1:87242-118888 GCA_032191745.1 Picea mariana | reverse complement strand
CTCAACCATGAGGATCCACGTGACGTGCCACATGCCAATAGAAACAACATTATGTATACTATCCATCCATGGGTTTTGTATTTGCATGTGCATTTTCCTTCATGTCCAAATACCTTAATCAATCTTGCAGTCCAAAACCCATGACTAGGGTTGACATCAATGACAACAACCAATCTTCCAACACATTGGAATGGATGCCGAACTATTCACCTGATCTTCAGGTCGAGGAGGATCAACTATGACATCATCTATCATTGAAATGTCAAAATTTATAAGTACAAAATTATTAAGTATATGATTAATATATAGACATTTTACCGCTGTGGGCCTCACTCACAGGAAAATCTTGGGGCTTCACCTCACTGGGATGGGGCTACTGGGGAACACCATGATCTTCTGGCTACATTGCAATATCAACACTCTGTTGTCTAGTACTAATGGTTTTGTTGATAGTGATTTTCCCCCGATTAAAACAAAGTAAGACATTAAATTATGGACGATATCAAACATTTATGTATTTTATAAGTAATGAAAGGTTAATGCAGATTGATTTTTATTTACCTTATCCCATAAATTGGATCTTGGGGTCTGCCCCATGTTTTTCCTATGATCAACCATGAATTTATAACCATACTTGTAACCAAGTTGGAGGTCTTCCTCCGTGGTTTCAGTTCTGAAGTCATCGCCCTGCATTGCATAAGGGTATGGTTTTTTAATGTTTTTGGCTGCAATTACCTTAAAGTTGTAAGGTGATACAAATAATATTCTTAAGATGTTTGGGTACTTGCGATTCATGACTGTAACCTTGAGTAGCCTCCCTGGCCTAGCTTGTGTTGTCCATGTTTGGAAATCCTTTCTTTGGTTGACTTCGAAGTGTCAAGCAACCTATCATCAAAATTTTCAAGTATGTTATATATAACCACACTTTTATTTAGATCTAAAGAAAAATAAAGCTGGTATTGAAATCAAAAAATTGTAATTTACCTTGGTGTGCTAGTTATTTATTCTCCTGTTTTTTTCAAAATATTCTCTTTTGCATCATCAATGATTGCCTTCCACTCCCTCTCTGGAATTGAGGGAGGACGCTCATACCTAGGATTTCCTGCCAAAATTCGTCTATAAACATCCCACATATATTTTAAATATTCACCCGCTGAAGAGGTGACAGTTTTTTTATTGAACGTGTTTACTCGAAAGAGGCCTTCAAGATAATCCATAAGTTCCTTTTTAAGGTTGGAATTCTGGCAATTCCACCTCATGTGTAAGGTTGCCCCAAAAATCAACAAGGCCTTTCTCTCTAGGTGCCTATAAAAAAGATCGTTTCCTACACACAAAAATATATGATCATTAATTTAAAATTAATAATCTAGATAATTTATGTATAAGAAGGACAACATTAAACCATTAAAATATGAATTAAAATTACCTAGAAGTCTTGATTGTTTTAATGGAAGTCCATTATCATTGACCAAAAATGTGCACGGAAGGGTCCCCGTGCTTGTCACATGTCTAGATCTAGGAAATGCAACCATTTCAACCACATCACCATGATCCTCATCTATGCCACCATCTCTAGACTCTGATCGAGGTGTGGATGTTTGGTGGTGCGTGTCATGGCTCCTATCTAAATTAGGTGTGGAATATGGAGAAGTAAATAGTACTCTAGCAGTGGTATGACCGCCCGCATCAGGACTCTGTAGCATCTCTGTAGCACCACTACTACCAACACCGGGTTGAACAGGCTCCAAAAATGTCTTTATAAAAAAGAAAATGTTTTTTCGTGAGATAATATAAAAGTTAAAGAACAAAGTATCATAATTGAACATATGAGTACATTAAAAAAAACACTTTAAATTATGGTTATTACCTTATATGTGTTAAGTTGTGACATAAGGAGCTTGATCTTTTCTTTGACGTTGGGAGTTTGATCTGGACGATCTAAGAAGCTAGCAACTTCCTTGTTATCTTTAATGATCTTTTTTTTAATTAAGATCATCAGATCAGCAGATGAATAAAACCCCTCCTCATCGGTGAAATCATGATCAACCTGGCCTAGAGACTACATATAATTTCAACAAAAACAATGTTATCTCAATAAAATTATATAAGAAAATAATAAAAACAACGTAAAATGAAAGTGGAAATTGATAATCATTTACATGTTCTGCGGTTGTCCCTTTTCCACAATCATCCTGCCACATTATAATATAATTAGAACCCCTAAATATTTAAAAAATTGTTTATGATAAAAAAAACAATATTAAAGATAATATTTACAACAATGTTAAAGATAATATTTACAACAATGTTAAAGATAATAAAAAAATATAATGCAATAAGTAGAGGTTTCTTAAAGAGGTGTTGCATAAGAACCTGCACACTATTAGTCAATGTTTCTATTCGATTCAAATGGTAATCCACTAATAACTCTTCCCCGGAAGATATCTTTTTTATTGTGCAGAAGACTACCCGATTCTCTTCACATCCCTCATATATGAAATTCGGTTGTTTGTTTGTTGTCATGGGTCGTGTGCTATTTATAAACCCTGCGATATTGCTGGAAGCTTTAGGTCTTCCATCAATATAAATAGTCGCTCCCTTATTTTTATCCTTGTTTATTAGTTGTACATAAATTGCAGCGAGTGCATATCTTTGCATACTTCTCATGTACTAGACCAGCCACATCCAATCGTTATAATTGTAACACGGTCTGACATAGTCCATTAATTCAGTTATTGTATTGTATTTTACAATTATTCCATCCATGGAAAATAGCCCCAAGCCATGCAAGGATGATGGTGCAATGTGATATGTCATATTGTTGACAATGAAGTCAACATCTATAGGAGGTAGTTCCTTAGGTACCTATTGTTTCACTAGATGCTTATACCTGAGTGAAACCTCTATGTCTCCTATGCTCTCATCATCATAAGAGCATGATCTTCCTTCGGCAAGAAATAATTTCATGCGTCTACAAAATTTTATTCTGACTTTTTCACCTCTGGTCTTTGTTTTCTTATCATATATACTAGATGCAGTCACATTTCCGGCCTCTATTTGTCCTAAGCTTTCCTCACTCGACGAAGAAATATCTGACATGTACCTGTTTGGTTGTACCTTCAGTTGCAAGTGCACGTGTTGTTAGTTAGTAGTCCATTTTCATATTCAAAGTTCTAAATAAAAAATTTATATCTTTAGTTTTGGATGCACAATTAGACTAGGGTGCAATTACCAATATTAGTGCTCAACCACCTAATTTAATGTGATATCCCCCTTGATTTTGGACATATTAATTTGATAACACTAAGGACATGATAAGAAATAGTATTAAGGTTGTTGTTTGTTGGATTTGTGCAAATTAGAATTATTATAAGAAATGTCCATTGAAGATGAGAGTCAATGCTATGGAGTAAGAAATCCAACCATCAGTAGGTGTGTTGCAAATCTTGGGTGCTTTAGTTGGCAATATGTCTAAGGCAAGCCAAGAGTAGAACTATATAAATATTAGTTTTGTTCCATACAAGAGTAGAACTATACAAATATTAGTTTTGTTCAAGCTAAGAATAGAACTATACAAATATTAGTTTTGTTCAATCCAAGTTGAAGAATAAGATAGTTATGGCGATGGTTAGAAATAGTGCAACCCACATTTTTATGTAGGAAGTAGTGGTTGTTAAACTCAATGTGGAGTTGAAATTGGTGCAGTCTTTTTTCAAGGCTATAGGATATAGTAGTTAGTTGACAGAGACATGTAGTTAGTTAGTTTTTATGCCATCAGGAGCAATTGGACAAGAGTCCCCGAAATGGTTTGGGATGTGACTTGCAACTGGGCATAAAATGAATATCGAGACTCGGATTGAGGAACCATCCACTCCAATGGATTACTGGGATAGGATTTCAGCTAGAGCACCCCTCACTCCTAAGTGCCATGCCTCGGAAGTTGCTTTACTCATTGATTTCGACAAATAGTGTTTTGCTCAGTTTGAAGCAATGCAACATTTGGATTAAGGGGTCCAATTTACAAAACCATTCATCGAAAGAGGATGGATAATTTGGTCACCTTGTCCATGCCTAAACAAGCTTTCAGCATCTCACGAAACTCAAAAATGTTGCTCAGTTAGTCTTTTATGCCCTGAGCGGGAATTGGCCAAGAGTCCCCGAAATGGTTTGGGATGCGACTTGCAACTAGGCATAAAATGAAAAGTGAGACTAAGATTGAGGAACCTTCATCTCTGTTGGATTCCTCACATAGGATTTTAGCTATATCACCCCTCACTCCCGATGCCAACCCCTCAGAAGTTGTTTTTTTTATCGATTTCAATAACTAGTGCTTTGCTCAGTAAGAAGAAATGCAACATTTGGATTTAGGGGTCTAATTTACGAAACCATGCCTCGGGAGTGGATGGACAATGTGGTCACATATTCATTTCCTAAACAAGCATGTAGAATCTCATGGAGCTCAAAAATGCTGCTCCATTAGGCTTTTATGCTCCGAGGATGAATTGTCAATAGTCCCTGAAATTGTTTGGGATGCGACTTGCAACTGGGCATAAAACAAAAATCGAGACTAGGATTGAGTAACTGTTGACTTCGATGGATTCTTAGGATAGGATTTCAGCTAGAGCACCCCTCACTCCTAGGTGCCATGCCTCGGAAGTTGATTTACTCATTGATTTTGAGAACTAGTGTTTTGCTTAGTTTGAAGCAAACCAACATTTGGATTAAGGGGTCCAATTTACGAAACCATGCCTCCAGAGAGGATGGAAAATATAGTCACCTATTCCACGCATAAACAATTTGCATCATATCACGGAACTCAAAAATGTTGCTCCGTTAGGTTTTTATGCCCTTGGGAGAAATTGGCCAAGAGTCCCTGAAATGGTTTGGGATGCGGCTTGCAACTGGGCATATAATGAATATCAAGACTCAGATTGAGGAACTGTTGAATCTGATGGATTCCTGGGATAGGATTTCATCTAGATAACCCCTCACTTATGGGTGCCATGCCTCAGAAGTTTCTTTAATCATTGTTTCAAGAGCTAGTGTTTTGCTCAGTTTGAAGCAATGCAGCATTTTGATTAAGGGTCCAATTTACCAAACCATGCCTCGGGAGAGGATGGATAATTTGGTCACCTAGTACATGCCTAAAAAATCTTTCATCATCTCATGGAACTCAAAAAAAATTCTCCGTTAGTCTTTTATGCCCTGAGCGGGAATTGGCCAAGAGTCCCCGAAATGGTTTAGGATGCAACTTGCAACTGGGAATAAAATGAAAACCGAGTCTCAGATTGAGGAACCGTTGTCTCTGTTGGATTCCTGGCATAGGATTTTAGCTATATTACCCCTCACTCCCGGTTCCAACCCCTCGAAAGTTTTTGTTTTCATCGATTTCGATAACTATTTCTTTGCTCAGTGATAAGAAATGCAACATTTGGATTTAGGGGTCCAATTTATGAAACCATGCCTCGGGTGCAGATGGACAATGTGGTCACCTAGTCCATGCCTAGACAAGCATGAAGAATCTCATGGAGCTCAAAAATGTTTCTCCATTAGGCTTTTATGCCCCAAGGATGAATTTCCAAGCGTCCCTGAAATGGTTTGTGATGCGACATACAACTGGGCATAAAATGAAAACTGAGACTTGGATTGAGGAACTGTTGACTCTGATGGATTCCTGGGATAGGATTTTAGCTAGAGAACCCCTCACTCCCAAGTTCCATGCCTTGTAAGTTTCTTTACTCATTGATTTTGAGAACTAGTGTTTTGTTCAGTTTGAAGCAAACCAACATTGTGGATTAAGGGGTCCAATTTATGAAATCGTGCCTCAAGAGCGGATGGAAAATATAGTCACCTAGTCCACACCTAAACAATATTACATCATCTCACAGAACTTAAAAATGTTTCTCCGTTAGTTTTTTATGCCCTCAATAGGAATTGGCCAAGAGTCCCCGAAATGGTTTGGGATGCGACTTGCAACTGGGCATATAATGAATATCGAGACTCGGATTGAGGAACTGTCAACTCCGATGGATTATTGGGATAGGATTTCATCTAGATCACCCCTCACTCACAGGTTCCATGCCTCAGAAGTTTCTTTAATCATTGATTTCGAGAACTAGTGTTTTGATCAGTTTGAAGCAATGCAACATTTGGATTAAGGGTCCAATTTACAAAACCATGCCTCGGGAGAGGATGGATAATTTGGTCACCTAGTCCATGCCTAAAAAAGCTTGCATCATCTCACAAAACTCAAAAAAAATTCTTCGTTAGTATTTTATGCCCTAAGCGGGAATTGGCTAAGAGTCCCCGAAATGGTTTGGGATGTGACTTGCAAATAGGCATAAAAAAAAAACCGAGTCTCAGATTTAGGAACCTTCATCTCTGTTGGATTCTTGGCATAGGATTTTAGCTAGAATAGCCCTCACTCCTGGTTCCAACCCCTCAAAAGTTGTTTTTTTCATCAATTTTGATAACTAGTGCTTTGCTAAGTAAGAAGCAATGCAACATTTAGATTTAGGGGTCCAATTTACGAAACCATGCCTCAGGAGTGGATGGACAATGTGGTCCCCTAGTCCATGCCTAAACAAGCATGCAAAATCTCATGGAGCTCAAAAATGTTGCTTCATTAGGCTTTTATGCCTCGAGGAGGAATTGCCAAGAGTCCCCGAAATGGTTTGGGATGCGACTTGCAACTGGGCATAAAACAAAAACCGAGACTCAAATTGAGGAACCATCAACTCCGATGGATTCCTAGGATAGGATTTCAACTAGAGAACCCCTCACTCCTGGGTGCCATGCCTCGGAAGTTGCTTACTCATTGATTTTGATAAGTAGTGTTTTTCTCAGTTTGAAGCAAACCAACATTTGGATTAAGGGGTCCAATTTACGAAACCTTGCCTTGAGAGCGGATGGAAAACATAGTCACCTAGTCCATGCCTAAAAAAATCTTGCAAAGGTGACTGCTATAGAGGTGACCACTTTTTTATTGAACGTGTGTACTCCAAAGAGGCCTTCAAGATAATCTATAAGTTCCTTTTTGAGGTTGAAATTCTGGCAATTCCACCTCATGCGTAATGTTGCCCCAAAAATGAACAAGGCCTTACTCTCTAGGTGCCTATAAAAAAGGTCGTTTCCTACACACAAAAAAATATGATCATTAATTTAAAATTAATAATCTAGATGATTTATGTATGAGAAGGACAACATTAAACTATTAAAATATGAATTAAAACTACCTGGGAGTCTTGATTGTTTTAATGGAAGTCCATTATCATCGACCAAAAATGTGGATGGAAAGGTCCCCATGCTTGCCACATGTCTAGCTCCAAGAAATGCAACCATCTCAACCACATCACCATGATCCTCATCTCTACCACCATATCTAGACTCTGATCGAGGTGTGGATGTCTGGCGGTGAATATCATGGATCCTATCTAAATTAGGTGTGGAAGATGGAGAAGTAAATAGTACTCTAGCAGATGTATGACCACTCGCATCAGGACTCTGTAGTGTCTCTGTAGTGCCACTACTACCAACATCGGGCTGAACAGGATCCAAAAATGTCTTTATAAAAAAGAAAATGTTTTTTGTGAGATACTGTAAAAGTTAGAGAACAAAGTATCATAATTGAACATATGAGTACATAAAAAAAAACACTTTAAATTATGGTTATTACCTTATATGTGGTAAGTTGTGACATAAGGAGCTTGATATTTTCTTTGACGTCGGGAGTTTGATCTAGATGATCTAAGAATCTAGCAAGTTCCTTGTTAGCTTTAATGATCTTTTTTTTTTATTAAGACCATCGGATCAGTGGATGAATAAAAACCCTCCTCAATAGAGGAATCATGATCAACATGGCCTGCAGACTACATATAATTTCAACAAAAACAATGTTAACTCAATAAAATTATATAAGCAAATAATAAAAACAACGTAAAATGAAAGTGGAAATTGATAATCATTTACATGTTCTACGGCTGACCCTTTTCCACGATCATCCTGCCACATTATAATATAATTAGAACCCTCAAATATTTAAAAAATTGTTAATGATAACGAAAAAACAATGTTAAAGATAATATTTACAACAATGTTAAAGATAATAAAAAAATATAATGCAATAAGTAGAGGTTTCTTAAAGAGGTGTTGCATAAGAACCTGCACACTATTAGTCAATGTTTCTATTCAATTCAAATGGTAATCCACTAATAACCCTTCCCCGGGAGATATCTTTTTTATTGCACACAGGACTACCCGATTCTCTTCATGTCCCTCATATATGTATTTCAGTTGTTTGTTTGTTGTCCCGAGTCATGTGTTGTTTATAAACCCTGCGATATTGCCGGAAGCTTTAGGCCTTCCATCAATATAGATAGTCGCTCCCTTATTTTTATCCTTGTTTATTAGTTGTATATAATTTGTGGCGAGGGAATATCTCTGCATACTTCGCATGTACCGGACCAACTGCATCCAATTTTTATAATTGTAACATGGTCTGACATAGTCCATCAATTCAATTATTGTATTGTATTTTACAATTATTCCATCCATGGAAAATAGACCCAAGCCATGCAGGGAGGATGGTGTAATGTGATATGTCCTATTGTTGACAACGAAATCAACATCTATAGGAGGTAGTTTCTTAAGTACCCATTGTTTCACCAGATGCTTATAACTAAGTGGAACCTCTATGTCTCATATGCTCTCATCATCATAAGAGCATGATCCTCCTTCGGCAAGAAAAGATTTCATGCATCTACAAAATTGTATTCTGACTTTTTCACCTCGGGTCCTTGTTTGCTTATCATATCTACTAGATGCAATCGCATTTTTGGCCTCTATTTGTCCTAAGCTTTCCTCACTCGACAAAGAAATATATGACAGGTACCTGTTTGGTTGTACCTTCAGTTACATGTGCACGTGTTGTTAGTTAGTAGTCCATAATCATATTCAAAGTTCTAAACAAAAATTTATATCTTTAGTTTTGTTTGCACAATTAGACTAGGGTGCAATTACCAATATTAGTGGTCAACCACCTAATTTAATGTGATATCCCTATTGATTTTGGAAATATTAAGGACATATTAATGTGATAACACTAAGGACATGATAAATTGATCATATGGATCTAAGAAAAAAATAGTATTAAGGTTGTTGTTTGTTGGATTTGTGAAAATTAGAATTATTATAAGAAATGTCCATTGAAGATGAGGGTCAATGCTATGGAGTAAGAAATCCAACCATTAGTTGGTGTGTTGCAAATCTTGGGTGCTTTAGTTGGCAATATGTCTAAGGCAAGACAAGAGTAGAACTATACAAATATTAGTTTTGATCAATACAAGTAGAACTATACAAATATTAGTTTTGTTCAAACCAAGAGTAGAACTATACAAATATTAGTTTTGTTCAATCCAAGTTGAACAATAAGTTAGTTATGGTGATGGTTAGCAATAGTGCAACCCACATTTTTATGTAGGAAGTAGTGGTTGTTAAACTCAATGTGCAGTTGAAATTGGTGCAGTATTTTTTCAAGGCTGTAATATATAGTGGTTAGTTGACAGAGACATGTAGTTAGTTAGTTTGTATGACATCATGAGAAATTGGCCAAGAGTCCCCGAAATGGTTTGGGATGCGACTTGCAACTGGGCATAAAATGAATATCGAGACTCAGATTGAGGAACCATCCACTCTGATGGATTACTGGGATAGGATTTCAGCTAGAGCACCCCTCACTCCTGGGTGCCATGCCTCAGAAGTTGCTTTACTCATTGATTTCAACAACTAATGTTTTTCTCAATTTGAAGCAATGCAACATTTGGATTAAGGGATCCAATTTATGAAACCATGCCTCAAGAGTGGATGGATAATTTGAACACCTATTCCATGCCTAAACAAGCTTCCAACATCTCACAGAACTAAAAAATGTTTCTCCATTAGTCTTTTATGCCCTGAGCGAGAATTGGCCAAGAGTCCTCGAAATGGTTTGGGATGCGAATTGCAACTGGGAATAAAATGAAAATCGAGACTCAGATTGAGGTATTGTTGTCTCTATTGGATTCCTCGCATAGGAATTTATCTAGAGCACCCCTCACTCCCAGTTCCAACCCCTCGGAAGTTGTTTTTTTCATCAATTTTGATAACTAGTGCTTTGCTCAGTAAGAAGCAATGAAACCTTTGGATTTAGGGGTCCAATTTATGAAACCATGCCTCAGGATCGGATGGACAATTTGGTCACCTAATCCATGCCTAAACAAGCATTCATAATCTCATGGAGCTCAAAAATGTTGCTCTGTTAGGCTTTTATGCCCCAAGGCAACATTTTTGGATTAAGGGGTCCAGTTTACGAAACCGTGTTTCGAGAGCAAATGGAAACTATAGTCACCTAGTCCACGCCTACAAAATATTGTAGCATCTCATGAAACTCAAAAATGTTTCTCCTTTAGGTTTTTATGCCCTCAGGAGTAATTGGCCAAGAGTCCCCGATATGGTTTGGGATGCAACTTGCAACTAGGCATATAATGAATATTGAGACTCGGATTGAGGAACCGTCGACTCCAATGGATTCTTGGGATAGGATTTCATCTAGAGCACCCCTCACTAATGGGTGCCATGCCTTAGAAGTTGCTTTAATCATTGATTTCGAGAACTAGTGTTTTTCTCAGTTTGAAGCAATGCAGCATTTGAATTAAGGGTCCAATTTACAAAACCATGCCTTGGTATAGGATGGATAATTTGGTCACCTATTCCATGCTTAAAAAATCTTGCATCATCTCACGGAACTCAAAAATGTTGTTCTGTTAGTATTTTATGCACTGAGTGGGAATTGGCCAAGAGTCCTCGAAATGGTTTGGGATGCGACTTGCAACTGGGCATAAAACAAAAACCGAGTCTCGGATTGAGGAACCGTCGTCTCTGTTGGATTTCTAGCATAGGATTTTATCTAGAGAACCCCTCACTCCTGGTTCCAACCCCTCATAATTTTTTTTCATCGATTTCGATAACTAGTGATATGCTTAGTAAGAAGCAATGCAACATTTGGATTTAGGGGTCCAATTTACGAAACCGTGCCTCGGGAGCGGATGGACAATGTGATCACCTAATCCATGCCTAAACAAGCATGCAAAATCTCATGGAGCTCAAAAATGTTGCTTCGTTAGGATTTTATGCCCCGAGGAGGAATTGCCAAGAGTCCCTTAAATGGTTTGGGATGCGACTTATAACTGGCATAAAATGAAAACTGAGACTCAGATTGAGTAAACTTATACTCCGATGGTTTCCTGAGATAGGATTTCAGATAGAGCACCCCTCACTCCTGGGTGCCATGCCTCGAAAGTTTCTTTACTCATTGATTTCGAGAAATAGTGTTTTGGTCAAATTGAAGCAAAAAAACATTGTTGGATTAAGGGTCCAATTTACGAAACCATGCCTCAGGAGCAGAAGGAAATTATAGTCACCTATTCGATGACTAAACAATATTCCAGCATCTCACGGAACTCAAAAATACTGCTCCGTTAGGTTTTATGCCCTTAGGAGAAATTGTCCAAGAGTCCCCGAAATGATTTGGGATGTGACTTGCAACTGAGCATATAACGAATATCGAGACTCAGATTGAGGAACCGTTGACTCCGATGGATTCTTGGGATAGGATTTCATCTAGAGCACCCCTCACTCATGGGTTCCATGCCTCGAAAGTTTCTTTAATCATTGATTTTGAGAACTAGTGTTTTGCTCAGTTTGAAGCAATGCAACATTTGGATTAAGGGTCCAATTTGCGAAACCATGCCTCGGTAGCGGATGGATAATTTTGTTACCTATTCCATGCCTAAACAAGCTTGCAACATTTGAAGGAACTCAAAAATGTTTCTCTGTTATTCTTTTATTCCCTGAGCGGGAATTGGCCAAGAGTCCTCGAAATGGTTTGGGATGCGACTTGCAACTAGGCATAAAACAAAAACCGAGTCTCGGATTGAGGAACCGTCGTCTCTGTTGGATTCCTGGCATAGTATTTTAAGTAGAGAACCCCTACTCATTATTCCAACCTCTTGGAATTTGTTTTTTTCATCGATTTCGATAATGAATGCTATGCTCAGTAAGAAGTAATGCAACATTTGAATTTAGGGGTCCAATTTACGAAACCATGCCTTGGCAGCGGATGGACAATGTGGTCACCTACTCCATGCCTAAATAAGCATCTAGAATCTCATGGAGCTCAAAAATGATACTTCGTTAGGATTTTATGCCCCGAGGAGGAATTGCCAAGAGTCCCCGAAATAGTTTGGAATGCGCCTTGCAACTGGGCATAAAACGAAAACCGAGACTCAGATTGAGGAACCATCGACTATGATGGATTCCTAGGATAGGACTTAAGCTAGAGAAACCCTCACTCCCAGGTGCCATGCCTCAGAAGTTTCTTTACTCATTGATTTCGAGAACTAGTGTTTTGCTTAGTTTGAAACAAAAAAACATTGTTGGATTAAGAGGTCCAATTTATGAAATCATGCCTCAGGAACGGATGGAAAATATAGTCACCTATTCCATGCCTAAACAATCTTGAAACATCTCACAGAACTCAAAAATGTTGCTCCGTTAGGTTTTTATGCCCTCGGGAGAAATTGGCCAAGAGTCCCCGAAATGGTTTGGGATGCGACTTGCAACTGGGCATATAACAAATATTGAGACTCAGATTGAGGAATCGTCGACTTTTATGGATTCTTGGGATAGGATTTCATCTAGAGCACCCCTCACTCATGATTTTTGTGCCTCATAAGTTGATTTAATCATTGATTTCGAGAACTAGTGTTTTTCTCAATTTGAAGCAATGCAGCATTTGGGTTAAGGGTCCAATTTACCAAACCATGCCTTGAGAGCGGATGGATAATTTGATCACCTAGTCCATGCCTAAACAAGATTGCAGCATCTCACGGAACTCAAAAATGTTTCTCCATTAGTCTTTTATGCCCTGAGCGGGAATTGGCCAAGAGTCCCCGAAATGGTTTGGGATGCGAATTTCAACTGGGCATAAAATGAAAACCGAGTCTTGGATTGAGGAGTCCTTGTCTCTATTGGATTCCTAGCATAGGATTTTAGCTAGAGAACCTGTCACTCCCGGTTCCAACCCATCGAAAGTTATTTTTTTCATCGATTTCGATAACTAGTGCTATGCTCAGTAAGAAGCAATGCAACATTTGGATTTAGGGGTCCAATTTACGAAACCATGCCTTGGGAGTGGATGGACAATGTAGTCACCTAGGCCATCCCTAAGAAAGCATGCAGAATCTCATGGAGCTCATAAATGCAACTCCATAAGGATTTTATACCCCGAGGAGGAATTGCCAAGAGTCCCCGAAATGTTTTGGGATGTGACTTGAAACTGGGCATAAAATGAAAACAAAGACTCGCATTGAGGAACCATTGACTCCGATGGATTCTTGGGATAGGATTTCAGCTAGAGAACCCCTCACTCCCGGGTGTCATGCCTCAAAAGTTGCTTTACACATTGATTTTGAGAACTAGGGTTTTTCTCAGTTTGAAGCAAAAAAACATTGTTGGATTAAGGGGTCCAATTTATGAAACCGTGCCTCGGGAGAGGATGGAAAATATATTCACCTAGTTCATGCCTAAAAAATCTTGCAGCATCTGACAAAACTCAAAAACGTCGCTCCGTTAGGTTTTTATGCCCTTAGGAGAAATTGGCCAAGAATCCCCGAAATGGTTTGGGATGCGACTTACAAATGGGCATATAATGAATATTGATACTCGGATTGAGGAACCATCAACTCCGATGGATTCCTGGGATAATATTTCATGTAGAGCACCCCTCAATCATAGGTTCCATGCCTCAGAAGTTGCTTTAATCATTGATTTCGAGAACTAGTGTTTTGCTCAGTTTGAAGCAATGCATCAATTGGATTAAGGGTCCAATTTACCAAACCATGCATTAGGAGAAGATGGATAATTTGGTCACCTATTACATGCCTAAACAAACTTCTATCATCTCATGAAACTCAAAAATGTTGCTACGTTAGTCTTTTATGCCCTGAGCAGGAAATGGCCAAGAGTCCCTGAAATGGTTTGGGATGCGACTGGCCATACAATGAAAACTAAGTCTCGGATTGAGGAAATATCGTCTCTATTGGATTCCTGGCATAGGATTTTAGCTAGAGCACCCCTCACTCCCGATTCCAACCCCTCAGAAGTTGTTTTTTTCATCGATTTTGATAACTAGTGCAATGTGGTCACCTAGTCCATGCCTAAACAAGAATGCATAATCTCATGGAGCTGAAAAATGTTGCTTCGTTAGGATTTTATGCCCCAAGGAGGAATTGCCAAGAGTCCCCAAAATGGTTTGGGATGCGACTTGCAATTGGGCATAAAACGAAAACCAAGACTTGGATTGAGGAACTGTCGACTCCGATGGATTCTTGGGATAGGATTCCAGCTAAATAACCCCTCACTCTCGGGTGCCATGCCTCAGAAGTTGTTTTACTCATTGATTTCGAGAACTAGTTTTTTGCTCAGTTTGAAGCAAAAAAAAATTGTTGGATTAAGGAGTCCAATTTATGAAACCGTGCCTCGGGAGTGGATGGAAAATATAGTCACCTATTCCATGCCTAAACAATCTTGCAGCATCTCACTGAACTCAAAAATGCTACTCTGTTAGGTTTTTATGCCCTCAGGAGCAATTGGCCAAGAGTCTCCGAAATGGTTTGGGATGCAACTTGCAACTGGGAATATAATGAATATCGAGACTCGAATTGAGGAACGATCGACTCCGATGGATTCCTGGGATAGGATTTCATCTAGAGTACCCCTCACTCACAGGTGCCATGCTTCAGAAGTTTCTTTATTCATTGATTCTGAGAACTAGTGTTTTGCTCATTTTGAAGCAATGTAACATTTGGATTAAGGGTCCAATTTACCAAACCATGTCTCGAGAGCAGCTGGATAATTTGGTCACCTAGTCCATGCCTAAACAAGCTTACAAAATCTCACAAAACTCAAAAATGTTGCTTTGTTAGTCTTTTATGCCGTGAGCGGGAATTGGCCAAGAGTCCCGGAAATGGTTTGGGATGCAACTTACAACTGGGCATAAAATGAAAATTGATTCTTGGATTGAGGAACCTTCATCTCTGTTGGATTACTTGCATAGGATTTTTACTAGAGCACCCCTCACTCTCGGTTCCAACCCCTTGGAAGTTGTTTTTTTCATTGATTTTGAAAACTAGTGCTTTGCTCAGTAAGAAGAAATGTAACATTTGGATTTAGGGGTCCAATTTACGAAACCATGCTTTAGGAGTGGATGGACAATGTGGTCACCTAGTCTAGGCCTAAAAAAGCATGCAGAATCTCATGGAGCTCAAAAATGCTTCTTCGTTAGGCTTTTATGCCCCGAGGAGGAATTTTCAAGATTCTCCGAAATGGTTTGGGATGCGACTTCAACTGGGAATAAAATGAAAACCGAGACTCAGATTGAGAAAACGTCGACTCCGATGGATTCCTAGGATAGGATTTCAGCTAGAGCACCCCTCACTCCTGAGTCCCAAGCCCTTAGAAGTAGTGGAAAATTTTTCATGGAGGCATTTCTCCCAAACCTCTTCATGAAAGATTGTGAATCTATGGTGCATGTACAAATATGTGAGATGTGGGTTTATGATAATATTTTCAATTTTCCAATAACATTCTCCATTGACCTTGTGTAAACCATTCCATTTGGTGTTTGTTGTACTAAGTGTAAAGAACAATTTTGGAGAATTATAAGACGTAATTTAGGTATGAGCTATTTGTTACCTCTTTATTACTTTTTATTTTAATTGTATCCATATTTTGTATTGATCAAATGAGGAATTAACCCGAAACTAATGCCATGAGACACAAACACAATCCTAAGGAAAACTAAGAAGAAAAAACAACACACGCTAATTAATCTAAGAGTCAAGCATGAAAACAAACATTCTCACAAAGAAGCGCTAGTTGGTGATGGAAT
Organism: Picea mariana; assembly: GCA_032191745.1. Lineage (NCBI taxonomy): Eukaryota > Viridiplantae > Streptophyta > Pinopsida > Pinales > Pinaceae > Picea > Picea mariana. Next base: position 102,903 of record JASDQU010372061.1, on the reverse strand, counting down.
CCAACATCGCAAAATCAATGTGTGAAGGGGATAAGTTTCGGCAGGTGGGAAAGTTACATTGACAACCTGCTTAATGAACTAATTCCCTAGTGCAAGTTACCTCACCGAGCATTGGGCAACCATCCAAGGAGTTCGAGTGAGTCTAGCCAACATCGATCCTAGGTACAACACCACCTTTCCTGTGCTGTCACCTTGTGTAGGAAGTCTAAAATATGATGGCCTCTATGGTACCACCTACTATACCAAAGCAGAGGGAGGAAAGTTGGCAGTCGACACCAAGACCAACATAGCAGGGTTGATTACTCTGAGTGCCCCAATGCGACCTCGTGATTGACCCATGTGTTAGAAGGGCTTCCCAAAGTCAGTGATATAGCAACTGGATTTCACTCCCTAACTCAAGGATTTATGTTTGTTTAGTAGCTTTGGAAATTTATTCTCACAATCCTATTCTAAAGCTCTACACCTAAGCTAATATGGGTTTGAAGAGCCCTAGAAAAGTTGCTAGATAAATTTTAATTAGTGCTTGATTTTAGGCTGTTGTTACTCAAAGGAGTGGTTGTGAAACTGATGGCATTTTGACTCGACTCTTTAAACCATGCAAGAGGAAAATGAAATGTAAGAAATTCAACTTCGATGAAAACTAGCTATGGGAAGGAGCAATAGGTTTTAAGCAAATAAAAAATTTCTTGATAGATTACTATGTGTGTAGTACTGCAAAATGACCCAAATTTTAAAAATACCATGCAAATGCATGCATATACATGCCAGGTACATTTTCCAAAGTTTAATCACCATGAATATTCATCACTTGATTTGCAGGGGTAATACAATACATTATCTTGTTCATGGTTTTCATCACAAGTATCCCATGGATGAAGATAGGCTTGTATTCCCTCCTACATTTATGTTTTTCATTGTACTCATAGTAAGTGATAAGTTGCATCGACTACTAAGTTGAGAGTTTAGTTTACTAACATATATTCACTTTAACCACAGATCTATCAAATATTTAACTAACATATCTTCATCTTAATCATAAATTAATTAATCTATGACAGGGATAAAAAACTAAAAAGTGCAAATTTATATTTCAATGTTTTTAACCAAATATTGTAGGACAACTATACCTACAAACTTGCTCTATCATTATTCCTAATGGGAAGTTATGGAGTATAGAATCACATAACTTTCTCTATCATTATTCCTAATGGGAATTTATGGAGTATATAATCACATATATTTCCATATTTGTTCATTGCATGCATGTTTAGAGGTGGGATTATGATGTAAATTGTTTATTATCTTACCCATTACTACCTTGGCTTCGAAACCTTCCAACTCTCTGGCTCATAAATTGAATATTCTCTACCTGTTATGCTTATATTTAAGATGCCTTTTCCAAATTCTATATTCCATGTCAAATTAGATTGCAATGTTACATATTGAGGACATCACATGGTTGAGGACTTGTTGAGGACCTAGTGGGGGGTTTATTTCCTTAATTAGCCACAATCTCAAAGGGCCAATGCCCATGAGGATTTCCCTCAAATGTACCTAGTAGAATTCCCTCATTGAATACTTGATGGAGGGTGCTCCCCTTCTCAATACAAACATGCATAGTCTATCTTAGATGGAATTAAAGTGTGTTCCATAAATATTTATGTCCTAGTGTGTTGGTGGATTTTATAACTTGTGATTTCCTCTCTACAAAAATCTCACCATGAACCCAAAACCACATTGGATAGAAGTGCATCGAGAGGTTTACTAATGATAAGGGTTAAAACTATGCTAGTGTGGGAAGGAAGAGGATGCTAACCTAGTTGTTATAGGGTGCTTACCCAACATATTATTCCTAAAGGTTTGTGGTTGCAAGGGAGGTACATGTGGGGTCCCTATTTTCTAGCAATGTGAATGTATAGATAAGATATAAATTGGGGCAAAGAAAAATATCTCTATTGTAGTTGTTAGATATATTAAAGAACAAAGATGTTTAAGGCCCTCAATGTGTAATATGAAAGTTATTTTTCAATCAAATAGAATATTTTGGCGTGGAAAAATTCTTTGTATGATGGAATTAACTATCTAGAAGTGAGTTATTTAAGTTTTCCTATATATTGGATAGTCATGCTATGTCATTGAAGAGCTTGAAAAGGGAAGAAATGATGGAATCATTGAAGAAGGAATTTCAGACCCACAAGGTCAATACAACAGTAACCTTGATGACTTATTGATGAAACAACATGATTATAATACCTATGTCGTAGAGAAAGAAAATGATCCAAATCTGAAGCTCTATCAAGAAGAATTGTAGGGCGATGTCTCTGAAGGAAAATTTTGTTGCAGAAATAATGAGGATAAATGGAACATGGAAGAGAACTCTAAATGTAAAGAAGGAAGAAATGGATACAGAGAGCATAGCATGAATATCGCATACCAAGAAGAACAAGACTACAACACCCCTGATATGTGTTTAGGTCTGGATTTATGTTCTGGAAAGAAAAGAGGTAGATCATATTTGTTATGTCTTGATGAAACAAGAGAATTTGAGAATGATAACCAAGAGGAGAAGAAGTCTGAAATTTATCATCTGGAAGGCTTGTTGTAGGTATTTCGTGGTAAGGGCGAAGATATCATCAGAGAAAACTTCACAAATTCAATTTTGGGAAAAGTATTGGTTTCAAATTGGGCTGAAGTGGCATACGAACTGCCCAGGAGTACCCCATATTCCATGATCAACTCCATAATTTATGAAGGAGATGAGGAGGAGGCATACAAGGTGGTAACATGAAATGGGCATCTATTTTTACAATAGAGTTCATTCCTATCCGAGAATAGGGGTATTTTCCACAACACTATGGAGACCTAACATCATTTAAGCATGAGGGATGGCCATATTTAAATGTTGGTCAAGAAGTTTCCAGAGATGAATACCCCATTCATGATGAAAGAAAGGGTGATGATACTCTGGATAAATCTTCCTTTGGCAGAATGGAAAGCTATTACCTAAATGATGAAGCTAAAAATGGTTGTTTAACCAGAATAGACATGAATATCCCTAAGACTGAAGTTGAACAATTTGAAATGCTTGATGGAAACAATGCAAAGAAACCATGCAAACTGAGGTGAAATGGGGATAGAACCATAATCTATGACTTTGATAGTTTTCTTATGAATAATGATGTTCATGACATCCCTACAATCAAAGTTAAGAGTTCTTGTGAAAGACACATAGCAGGTTTGACAAAATCCCTTGAAAGGATCGTGTCTTATACAACAGAATTATTGGGATCCAAATTGAATGATGAGTTAAAGTATTCTACAGTCAAACACTACCATGGAAATCAGAAGGTGGATGTGCAATGTTACAAAAAATGCTCATGAAATCTTTAGAGCCTCGGTACCCTAGACAACCAGCTCTTTGATATTATAAGTATTTGTGAATAATAGGTCACAAATGAAGAAAACGTTGATCATGCAGAGCACAATTATGACATTTCCCACTGTTGTGAACCAATATCAAACCCAAAATCATGGAATAACCATATCCATTCGACCAAACCCTAAATTTAGTATGAGCATCATCAGAAACCTATTGAAATTCTAAGTATCTGATTATGGATTTCGAGATTTTGGAATCCTAAAGACCTCTTATTCAAACATTTGTGTGGCAATAAGGAGTCCAAATTTATTCATTCATTTTCCAAATCGAATCTCTTGGAATGAAATTACTCACCATTCTTTGTTCCTTATGAATATTGGATCGAGGTCGAGGCCTCTATTGTTGGAAATATTGTCATTGATGTCAACAGTCATTGATGTCAATAGTATATCAGTCAACAGAATATGTCATACATTATGCAAAGAAGGAAAAGTGCAAGATCAGAAGGAGGAGAAAATAGGACGAGCGAGCAGTATGAAGACCAAAGCTCAAAAGGAAGAGCGCATTGCACAATATATCAGGTTGCAAAAGAAATTTGTGATTATTGTTGATCACGATAGGATCAACAATCCTATGATAAAATCTCAGGAGGGTTAGCAAACACAGAGATCAAAGATAAGGAAAACTAGTGACTGACTATATTAAAGCTCAGGAGAGTTAGTGAATTAAGAGCCTCAGCAGCCGTCCGATCGGAGTGAAGAAACCTCAGTAGGCGTCTGATCAGAATGAGAAGCTCAACAACCATCCGATCAAAGATTTTGACCATGTTGATTGTCTGATACAATGCACATCAGTCAATTGAGTGACTGTGGGCTTGAGGACCATTGAAATATCGTGACCATTGATCTGCTTCAAGAATACCCGTCAGTCGTCGGATCCAGTGGAGATGCAAGGAGGATAAGCCCAGGATAGTTAACACTCCAAAGAAGCAAAATGATCTGATTCATTGGTTCAAGAGGACATGTGGCAAGTGATTGTAATTTCATTGACTCGCAGATCAGGAAAGTCAAAGATAGTGTTGCATGAACTCATGAAACGCAAAATCGCGATATGATCTGGACCATTGGATCATGGAGGGTCGTGAACCGTCGATCCAATGTAAGGGGATATCAGGAAATCGGATATCGGGAAATCAGGAGTTAGAAGAAGGGAGGTGCTCTAACCTTTGAAATACTGAAACATGAAATCACGATAAGATAAGGACGGTCGATCAAGAGGAGCGACGTCAGTCATCAATCTAACGAGAGTGGCATACTGGATTTCAGGAATTAAGAGATTGCGAGTTGAGAGAACGGAGCATGCATCTTGAAATACCGAAATGTGAATTCGCGATCCAATCCAGACCATTAGATCGAGAATGAATCCTAGTCGTTGAGCCAGAGGACACATGGTGTTGGTTCAACACTTTGCTGACTGAAAAGTCAAAAACTAGAAGTGCTAACCTTCCAAATAGAGAAACATAGAATCGTGATAGAATCGTGGGTCGTTGGATCTTGAAAGCATTGGAGGGTTGTTGGATTTGAACCAAGGAAAAACAACTCAGCAAACCACGTCAGCTAAGGAAACATGGCACAATAATACACTAACAAGTGTCAAGTTGATACATCATTTCAGCTACGTGAAAATCACAAATATGTATGACACATGGTATCCAATAGGTTGGTGACATGTCATCAAGTGACGTAAGCGTTTACATTACTTTGGGAGTCCTACTTCGGGATATTTCACCACTAAACAAATACTCTATAGTATGAAAGTCTTGAATGCTGAAACTCCAAAAGGGACATGTGTCAGATGATCCATAGTATCGAGAGTTACCACTTCGAGAGTTTTTCGTTGTAAGCAAAAACTCCAACATCACGAAGTTCCAAACGCTGAAACACCGAAAGGGACTATTGGAGGTCATGAAGATTGGAAGGCAAAAACAACGAAATCCTGGAAGCCACACATATCAATGCTTGATTAAGACACAACCGTTCGATTATGGAAATAAGGGATTGGATTAAGCTTTAAGGTGGACCGTTGATGTATCTCTATGAGATAAACATGAATCGTCTTATTGTATTAGCGATATCATAATCAGTAATTTTGCAATGTAGTAAGTCATGAAGACTCGATGGGAAAAGTGTTGAAATCCCAACAATCATCCATATCAGTGGGTAATATGAATCATCCGATTGTTTTGACAATTTTGTGATCGTGAGTTTTGTAATATTGCAATTCACAATAACTCGAAGGGAAAAGTACTGAAATCTTGTTAGTCGTCCATCTCATCAGGAGATTGAATCACGACCATTGATTTGGTAAAGCACTCAAGCACTCGTTCAAGCTTAGCATTCGGGCACCGCCACTGGTCATATGCTATAAGAATATTAAAATAAAATTATAACATGTTGCTATAATTGGTAAAGACCGTGGTTATGTAACACACAGTCATATGTGATGGTTTGAAGGAAGACCTTCACGGAATCTGGTCTTTGTAAATATAATAGAGATTATTCATCGAATATAAAGGATTAAATTGATCCATGACTGTGATCAATTTATGACAAAAATGAACCGATACAAAGTCATGATTAAAAGAGAATAAATCATGAAAATATGAATAAAGAATAAAAATAAAAATGATATTAATTAAAGTTTAGATTATCATTTTTAAATGAAAAGGTACAATGGTTCAAATAAAGGGACACGTTGTTTTAAATTTCACACCAGTTTGAAGATTATATAAACGAGAAAAAGTGGTTAGAAGAAAGTGTCTCTGCAGTCTAGAATAGAAGATAAAAAGTTGAAGCAGATTCCAAGAAGACATCAGAGGAAAGAAAATGTGAATAATAGAGAGAAGATAAAATGCAGTTCAGAATAGAAGTTAAATAAGTTGAAGCAGATTCCAAGAAGATATCAAAGGAAAGAAAATGTGAATAACAAAGAAGATGAAATGTGGTGATGAGTGTCTTAAAATATATCTCTGATCATTGATTCTATAATGGATCACTACTACTGGAGTTGAATAGAGTCTATTTGGATAGATTGGGTTCTATCAGCAAGTTGGGACTTGCAACAAGCTGGGTCTTGCACCAAGCTGGGTCTTGGCAGAGAGTTGGTGTTCTCCGAGGGGTCGGTGCTCCTTATCTCAGTTGGTGATGAAAACTTTAGTTGGTGCTAAAAAGAAAATCCTCGATCACATATATTCATATTTATGTTCATATCAATTATACAAAGCTTATAAAAACATCTGGTTCTTTGTGTTCATTATAATTATGATGTGATTGTTCTTAATCTGTTCAATTATGTTTTAACCGGTAACTTGTGAAAATAAATTGTTAAAATAATTCACACACTAATTCAACCCCCCCCCCTCTTAGTGTGGGTCGTGTGTTCTTCAATTGGTATCAGAGAAAGGTTCCTTCAAACATAGTTTAAAACACTGGAAGGTAGATCCTGAAGAAATAGGTGGACACATGGCTCTCTCTACAATTGAAGCTCCTTTATTCAATGGAATAGATTATTTCTCATGGAGAGAAAATATGAAACAATTTTTGAAGTCAAAAGGATATGAGGTTTGGAATTCAGTAGTAAGCAAGCCCTGGGACTTAACTACATCAAAGAATCTATCCAAAATTACAATCCAAAGAAGAGCAAGGAAGAACAATGAAGTGACATTGAAGATTCTTCTCAATGGATTATCATATACAGTCAAGACAAGAATAGGACTATGCACATCCACCAAGGACTTATGGCTGAAGTTAGAAAATATGTATCAAATAAAAAATAAAGACACAAAAGAAATTCCTATCAAGGATGAAGATGAAGAATCAGCCATCAATAAAAGTAAGGACTCCCCACAATATTTCGACTGTAATAGCAGTGATATTAAATCCTCCATTGAAAGTAAAGAAGAAGACTCGAATACAATAAAACAATGTTCTGTTAGCATTTATCCCATGGAATAAGAAGAAGAAGAACTATCAAAGGCCAAAGAAAAGGTTGATTGGATTTTCCATGAATACCTCTATCACCATAATTAATCAGACTATAGCTATCTTCATGACTACACTCAAGAATTCCTTGAAAAGAATCAAAAAAATGTCTTGAAAATAAAGGAAATGCTCAAGGACTGTGATAAGATAATATATGAACAGGACAATCAGTTAGAAGAGAAAGAAGAGGAGATCGAGAAGATGAAGAAAGAAATTAATCCAGTAAAAGAAAAGGAGAAGGAAAATGATGATCTTGGAAATCATAAGCATATCCTGGAAATAAAAGAAAAGCTCAAATACAAGAAAGAAATCATATATGAGCAAAAGATTCAATTAGAAAACAAAGAATATGAGATCAAAAGATTGAAAACAAAATTTGTTGGTCTAACAAAAGAAAATGAAGAGAAAATCAACAGACTGAAAAATGAAATCAGTTAAGCAAAAGAAGAAAAGAAGGAAGATGATGTCTCAAGAAAAAACATTGTAGATCTAAAGGAACTAAGGGAAAACCATGTCAATCTTAAAATCCAACTTGAAGAAGCCAAAAGGAGAGAAGAGGTAGTAAGGAACCAGTTGGACAAAAAGGAAGAATCATGTCATGAGCTGGAAGTAGAAGTTGTGAATCTTAGAAAGAAGGTTCAGAAGTCAGACACCCAAAACAAGCTCTTGATCAGCTCCATGACCCTGGATGAGATCCTAGATAGTCAGAGATCACGAAGTGACAAATTTGGACTTGGATACAACAAGGAAAAGATTAGTATCCCTGATAAATCTGATGCAAGTCCTTCATTTGTAATAGGTGAAAATATGTTTGACAGAGTTCCTTCAGTTGTAAAGGATGAAGACAAGTCTGAAACAACTTCTTCATTTGCAAAAAGTAAAAGCAAGTATGACTCAGTTTCTACACATTCAAGAAATAAAAAAAACACTACAAAATGACACTAACTGTGGATTCTCCGGCAAATGAATTTGAAAACCCTCACCACAGAAATCTGAAAACAGTAAACACTACAAAATTCAGAAGATCTAATCATGGAACACATCCAGAAGCTATTCATAGTCCTCAAAGCAAGTTTAGAAGGGAGACACCTTCATGGATGAATCAAAGAAGTTATGAGAGTGTCTTTAAAGGTTTTTTTTTTCTTGTAATGAATATGGTCATAAAGCCTTGGAATGTAGTCATCATGGAATAAAACAAATTGGTAGGTTCAACAACAATATAAGATGTTGGAACTGAAATCATGTTGGACATATTGCTGCACATTCTTACACTATGAGATGTTATAGTTGTGGTGAATATGGTCACAAAGCCTAAAACTGTTGGAACTCAAGAAAACAGTTAATAAGAAATGATTCACACAATATGACAACAAGAGTAAATAAGAAGATATGGAAAATAAAATCCCAGGTACCAAATAAGAAAGATGAGGAAAATATTGCTCCTGAAATTGATGAAGTTAATAATATGAGTTTGGGGGATAAAACTTCTAATAAGGAATATTCTCAAAACAAGGATAAAGAATCTTTTGTTGCACAAAATGATGACGTTGATGATGAATCTTCAATCCTAGAACAACAAAAAGAAGTTATAGATAAACCCATTGTGCAAAAAATCTTAAGGTCATTACCTATGAGATATGATGCAAAGATTTCTTCAATTAAAGAGAGATCTGATCTAAATATACTCACAGTTTATCAACTCCATGGAATCTTTAAAGCATATGAAATGAGAACAGGGCATGATAAATCAGCAAAAGATGAAATATATTTCAAAGCATCCGACACAAAGATAAATCAAGAGAAAAAACCTCAATCCATCCATCATGAAGAATCTGATGTGGAAGAAGCCAATTTCATTAGAAAACTTCAGAAAGGATCAGGGAAGTACAAAGACAAACCTCTTTACAAATGTTTTAACTATGGAAAAGTTGGTCATTTTGCATCCAAGTGTCCCTATCCCAATGAGGACCCTGAAGATGAAGCTAATTATCTAATGGATATTCCATCAATTAGTATTGATATTGGAGGGAAGTTGCAAGCACATCAGTATTCATATTGAACAGAGGTCAGCTCATGATTAACAGTAGTAAAACTCCTTATGAACCATGTCTGGGAGATATCATTCTGTAAAATACTTCAAAGTCTTTGGAAGTAAGGGTTATATCAAAAAGCTTGAGAAGAATCTTAGAAAATTTGATGTCAGATTTGATGAAGGTATTCTTCTTAGATATGCTACTACCAAGAAAGCATACAGGTTCTACAATCTTAGGATACGTAATATTGTTGAGAGTACATATGTCAAGGTGGATGATATAAAAACAATTGGTAGAGATCGATGAGAATCGATGAATAGAACCAAGGATTGTTTGAAAAAAGGATGAGCTACAATTGCACAATGTTCCAATATCCACAACAACAATATTATGATGTACAAAATGAGGTACATGACATCCTATAGAAAAAAAAAACAAGAGGAGAAACCCTGTCAGAAAATGATACCCTTTATAGAAATAAAGGGGGAGAACAGTTAGTAAAAACTCAAGTGAAGTTTTGGTTAGTAAATAAGAAAGTAATTAGATTAAATCTTGAAAAGACTCAATCACTACAAAAATTTGTATCAAGAAAGACTACTCATTTGAAACACACACAAAAAAAAAAAATCCCAATCAACTAAGATAAGAAGTTAGTAAATCAATAGGGGAAGAAACCCTCTCAAGAAGATCTACCTTTTCATAAACAAAGGTCGAGAATAGTCAGAAAGAGAGAAAGCATATTGACAGGGGAAGTCATTCAACTATGATTGGCATAACATGTTTGTAGGAATATTTACCCAAGGTCAGTCTGGTCAGTAACATATAGAGCTTACCACAGGTGGCAAATATTTTTGCAAAAACCCTTCAAACAAATATGTATTGAATATCTCGGGGGGAGATAGCAATCAACGTAAGAAGGAGTCATTCTGTTATAATAGGAAAAGATTGATTGCAGAAGGAGTTACCAGTGGTCAGAGAATTACTTATACAGATAGACCATAGGAGAATAAACCCTAATTTCCATTGATGTCAAAGGGGGAGAGAAACTTCATATAAAGGAAAACTTCATAAAAGGAAAGCATCAACATAGGGGGAGTTTTGTATATGAAGTTAGTGTGTTGACCTCAATGACAAAGGGGGAGATTGTTGGAAATATTTTCATTGATGTCAACAGTATATCAATCAGTAGAAGATGTCATACATTATGCAAAGAAGGAAAAGCGCAAGCTCAGAAGGAGGATCAAACAGGACGAGCAAGAAGTATGAAGACCAAAGCTCAGAAGGAAGAGCGCATTGCACAATATATCAGGTTGCAAAAGAAATTTGTGATTATTGTTGATCACGATAGGATCAACAATCCTATGATAAAATCTTAAGAGGGTTAGCAAATGCAGAGATCAAAGCTCAGGAGAACTAGTGACTGACTATATTAAAGCTCAGGAGATTTAGTGAATGAAGAGCCTCAACAGCTATCCGATCAGAGTGAAGAAACCTCAACAGTCATCTGATCAAAATGAGAAGCTCAACAGTCGTCTGATCAAATATTTTGACCATGTTGATCATTTGATACAATGCACATCAGTCATTTGAGTGACCGTGGGCTTAAGGACCATTGAAATATCGTGACTATTGATCTGCTTCAAGAATACCCGTCAGTCATCGGATCCAGTGGATATGCAAGGAGGATAAGCCTAGGAGTTAGTTAACACTCCAAAGAAGAGAAATGATCTAATCCGTTGGATCAAGAGGACATGTGGCAAGTGATTGTAATTTCGATGACTCGCAGATTAGGAAAGTCAAAGATAGTGCTGCATGAACTCACAAAACGCGAAATCGCGATATGATCTGGACCATTGGATAATGGAGGGTCATGGATCATCGATCCAACGTAAGCAGATATCGGGAAATCGGATATAGGGAAATTAGGAGTCAAAATAAGGGAGGTGCTCTAACCTTTGAAATACCGAAACATGAAATCACGATAAGATAAGGATTGTCGATCAAGAAGAGCGACATGGTTCGTCGATCTGACGAGAGTGGCATACCGGATTTCGGGAATTCGGAGATTGCAAGTTGAGAGAATGGAGCATGCTTCTTAAAATACCGAAACACGAATTCATGATCCAATCCAGACCATTGGATTGAGAATGAATCTTGACTGTTGAGCCAGAGGACAAATGGCGTTGGTTCAACACTTCGATGACTAGAAAATCAAAAACTAGAAGTGCTAACCTTCAAAATAGCAAAACGTATAACACGATAGAATCGTGGGCCGTCGGATCTTGAAAGCATTGGACGGCCGTTGGATTTGAACCAAGGAAAAATGACTCAGCAGACCACGCCAGCTAAGGACATGTGGCAAAATAAGACACTGACAAGTGTCAAGTTGATACAACATTTCAACTACGTGAAAATCACAAATATGTATGACACATGGTAGCCAATAGGCTAGTGAAACATCATCAAGTGACGTAAGCATTTACGTTACTTTGGGAGTCCTACTTCGGGATATTTCACCTCTAAGAAAATACTTTATAGTCCAAAAGTATCGAATGCCGAAACTCCAAAAGGGACTTGCATCAGATGATGCATAGTATCAAGAGGTACCACTTCAAGACTTTTTCGCTATAAGCAAAAACTCCAACATCATGAAGTCCCGAACGTCGAAACACCGAAAGGGACTATTGGAGGTCACGAAGATTCGAAGGCAAAAACAATGAAATCCCGGCAGCCACACATATCAATGCCTAATTAAGACACAATCATTTGATTAAGGAAAGAAGGGATTGGATTAATCTTTAAGGTGGACCGTTGATGTATCTCCACGAGATAAATGTGAATCATCCGATTGTATCATCGATATCATAATCGGGAATTTTTCAATGTATTAAGTCATGAAGACTCGATGGGAAAAGCATTAAATTCTCGACACTTGTCCATATCAGTGGGTAATATGAACCATTCGATTGTTTCGGCGATTTCGTGATCGTGAGTTTTGTAATATTGGAATTCATGATAACTCGAAGGGAAAAGTACCAAAATCCCATTAGCCGTCCATCTCGTCAATAGATTGAATCACGACCGTTGATTTGGTAAAGCGCTCAAGCACTCATTCAAGCTTAGCATTCGGTCACCATCGTTGGTCATATGCTATAAGAATATTAAAAGAAAATTATAACATGTCATTATAATTGGTAAAGCACGTGGTTATGTAACACACAGTCATATGTGATGGTTTGAAGGAAGCGCCTTCACAAAATCTGGTCTCTGTAAATATAACAGAGATTAGGCATCGAGTATAAAGGATTAAATTGATCCATGACTGTGATCAATTTATGACAAAAATGAACCGATACAAAGTCATGATTAAAAGAGAATAAATAATGAAAATATGAATAAAGAATAAAAAAGAAAAATGATATTAATTAAAGTTTAGATTATCATTTTTAAATGAAAAGGTACAATGGTTCAAATAAAGGGACACGTTGTTTTAAATTTCACACCAGTTTGAAGATTATATAAATGAGAAAAAGTGGTGAGAAGAAAGTGTCTCTGCAGTCTAGAATAGAAGATAAAAAGTTGAAGCAGATTCCAAGAAGACATGAGAGGAAAGAAAATGTAAATAACAGAGAGAACATAAAATGCAGTTCAGAACAGAAGTTAAATAAGTTGAAGCAGATTCCAAGAAGATATCAGAGGAAAAAAAATGTGAATAAAAGAGAAGATGAAAGGTGGTGATGAGTGTCTTAAAGTATATCTCTGATCATTGATTCTATAATGGATCACTACTACTGGAGTTGAATAGACTCTAGTTGGATAGATTGGGTTCTATCAGCAAGTTGGGTCTTGCGCCAAGCTGGGTCTTGGCAGAGAGTTGGTGCTCTCCAAGGGGTTGGTGCTCCTTATCTCAGTTGGTGCTGAAAACTTTATTTGGTGCTAAAAAGAAAATCCTTGATCACATATATTCATATTTATGTTCATATCAATTATACAAAGCTTATACAAACATCTGGTTCTTTTTGTTCATTATAATTATGATGTGATTGTTCTTAATCTGTTCAATTATGTTTTAACCGGTAACTTGTGAAAAGAAATTGTTAAAATAATTCACACACTAATTCACCGCCCCCCCCCTCTTAGTGTGGTCTGTGTGTTCTTCATATATATCCTTACACATGTAGTGGCTCGAGGTCTCTGTCTCCTTGCACCGCAGTGGTCGAGGTCACTTTCTCCTTGTGCCATAGTGGTGAGGTGACAATCACAAAAAATGAGCTGGAAGACGATATTTAGGGGGCTAGAATGGATTTGGTATTGAGATACGAAGGTCCCTAAACCCTGGATGGCTCCCGAAGAAGAGGTCTTTGTCTCCTTGCACCGCAGTGGCCGAGGTCACTTTCTCCTTGCACCACAGTGGTGAGGTGACAATTGCAGAAAAGGAACTAGAAGACGATATTTCGGGGGATGGACTGGATCCAGTACTGAGATACGAAGGTCCTGAAACCTTGGATGGCTCCTGAAGCAAAGACCTTTGAAATGAAAGAAAAATAAATAAATGAATGAACAAATAATACAAAGGAAATGGGCGCGGGAAAGCAGGCAAGAGAGACAAAGCGCAGTAAATGTATGTGTGTGTATTTTCTCCTTTTCATTCTTTTGATTTTTACGGACGGGTATAAATTTTATAAGGGGAGATTTATTGACTCCAAAGAGACTAGGAAATCATATTTTAAGACCTTGATGATTAATTGTACATTTGGTATATGGAGAGGCGTTGTGGAGATAAGAATAGGGGGAATTAGGAATAGAGCTTTTTCATTGGTTTCTAAAGGGGTCCACCAAACGCATAACAAAAGAGAACATCTGAAATTCCATAAGGCTCCATTCCAAAAGAGCAGATACTAAATGCCATAAGGTTAAATTGTTTTTGGAGGTGATACTTTGTGTACTAAGACACTGCATTGCCAATGGCACTTAGAGAGTGAACAATTTGTTTAGTTTGCAAAGTGGGAATAGGGTTGAGCTTGGAACTATTCATGTTAATTTGACAATTTTGACTTAATGATCAAAGGTATTTAACTATATTTTTTAGGAGTAAGTTAATAGTGGATAAACACACTTCGTTTTCGAATGAAATACTCCCCTAACTTTGATATGAGTTTTTTCAAAATCCATAATCCTACTACCTAAGTATTAGTGGGAACTTCGACCATAGAAATTTGACCCCATAAATTTTGGCCCATGATAAGATGACCTATAGAACTGTAATTTTGAAAAAAGAGAATACAAAACTCTACCTTGATGTAAAAAAAATGAACTCATGAGAAAGATTGAGTTTGTCACTTATTATTAACCCTTATTTCCTATAGTTGACAATGATAATTTAAATTCACTGACCATGTTTGATAGCCAAAATTCCCCATGATGGGAAATTTGGATATCAAATTCCATCCCTGAGTGGGAATSTCATCGTGACCCTCAAAAGTAGCATCGCAAAATCACAATCCCTTCAAAACCAAAAAAACACAAAGTGGTGGGAAATTATCATTGGCCTTGGATACAATAATMAATTTATGAATTTTCAATAATTGAGAGGGATATATCTACTTACGAGTTTTCTCATAATAGTCACAATGAACCTAGGCACTTTCCAAATCACCTTCTTGTGAGGATTCAACAAAGTCACTCAAAAAAGAGGGTTCCACTAGAAAAATCCCTCCAATATTTCATTTTTTTTCCTAAAGAGAGAGAAATCCCAACCTATGCAAGTGTTTGTTCTTAAAAGGAAGATGATACAAAGCCAAAATCTATAAAAATTGAATAAAATATTTTTTAGGTTGCCATGGACATAGATCTAAAAAGTATAAACAATTTGTAACAAGGACCTAGGTAATAGGTGTGGAAATGGAGATTGATCAATATATGGTAGTTGTGGTTCTTTAATAATAAAATGCTACATAATTGTCCCTAGGGTTTTGATTCCATGATAATGAGATTGACGATATGGTTTCATTTTTCTTTACTCTCATTCCTTCTCTTTAAAATTATTTATCAATCTTCCTCTCTGGTATAATAGCACATTCTAGTGTTTGTGCTTAGTCTTTTGTTATATTTGTGTTTGAGATAAAATTGCTTGCAATTATGCTTGTAGACACTCAAAAGAGGGGGGTGAATGAAAAAATCCCTTTAGTATACCTGTGTGTCCTAACAAG
>JASDQU010372061.1:67816-85519 GCA_032191745.1 Picea mariana | reverse complement strand
GTCAACGTTGATCATTCCTCCATTCCTATAAATGTGTATGCACAACGACCTTTAGAGGATGACAATTCGGTGAGTGTTGTTTCCCCAAGTTATCACCCTACTGCATGTTGGAATCCATGCCATTGTTTCCCCATTAGGATTAGGAGTCCATATAGTTTACATCCCAAAGAGATCTATATGCTTCCTTCTTATTTTGTTGGTTTTTTCTAAGGACTCATAAGCGATTTGTATCAAATTGGTATATGATAGGGTGTGATTCATCACATGTCATTGTCCCTTCACCTTCTCCATACCTTGAAGACCATTTTTATGTTATACCTCCATTCAATATTCCCCCAAGGATATTAATTCCATTAGAGCCCCACCCATGGTCACAACTTCCATTTACCATCATTCATTCCACTCATCTAGGATCAAACCACTTGGTTGCACTCATTCATGGAACCTATCTCTTTTCTTGCAATGTATCCATATTCATCCATTATTTTCTTGCACCTATCTTCGACCATTGTAATCTCGATTTGTCTTTTATGGTCTTCAATCCTATCTACACTCGAAGTTATAATCAAAAGTCCATTTCTTATTGTTGACCATATCTCTTGGTGTTTCATAGTCACTACCCAAGTCATCCTTGTTTGTTATGATTTTCCCAAGGAAATCCTTGAATCCCTTTCTCATTGATCACCTCATCATCCATTTTTGTCCCTCTTAGTTAGCTACATTTGATTCATGATATGATGTTGCACCACATGTTAGTTTCTATAGGGTATATAGTTTATTGTCTCTAGTGGACCTCTACCTACGAAAATTTGAAATTTCATGTGTGAGTGAAATTTAAGTCCAAAAACCCTCCCATATCATTAAGGCATGTGAATAGTCTATCCATGACAAATTTCAGTGCATATATAGAAACTGTTTGAAAAAATTTCAACATTGGCCCCATTCACAGGTCACTGTTGTCGATGTTTAGTCCTAGTACAATTTGTGTTCCTTGTTCCTTGTTATGTGTTCCTCGTTTCTCGGTGCTCGTTCCTTGTTCCTTGTTCCTTGTTCCTCATTCCTTGACCATGGTGTAGTCCCCAAGATCCATTATTTTTGTACAAAACATACTAATGGCATAAAATGTCCCACACAAAGACCAAATTAATATTTGCTACATAAGTCTTTTGTCTTTTTTCAAGGACTATGTAACGAATCTCAATTCTAAGAAGATTCAAATAGGACCTAAGAACCTTAAGTTCTTTCCTTAACCATGGGTTATATAACACTATCATTAAATAGTCAAATTGTTAGATTTCATTGTCAGACATCATGTGTACTAAGGGCTTGAGCCACCACAAAGGAAACATACAAATAATATTTGTTTTATGAACAAGATATGGTACTATCCATTTTGAGGTTTTTCATAGAGATTTTTCTTATAGACTACACTACATTGCACCATAATATAAGACCTACACTCCTTTCAAACCATCTAACACCATTCAAATTAGACACAATATTCTTGTGACGAATTAGCTATACTATCGGCGAACTTTTTATGTCGATAGTATAGCTAATTTGTCGCAAGATTATTTACATTTGTCTCTCTTGCGGCGATATCAAATGATGCTTGGATTCATTTCATATTTGGTTTATCAACTTGAAATTAAAATTTGATACTATGCAAGCTAGCTGGACCTTGAGTCAAATACAAATATGAAATTTGGAATCATTAACATATCTACTAGACCATATGAAAAATAGGGTTTATGGTTTTCATGATGATATGATGATGGAAAAAAGTGGGTGTGTGAGTGAAATTTGAGTCCAGAAACCCTCCCATATCACTAAGGCATGTGAATATGCTATCCATGTCAAATTTCAATGCATACAGATACAGTTTGAAAACATTTCAACGTTGGCCCCATTCACATGTCATTGTTGACCGCCTTTAGTATTTTTATGGTGTTGATTAAGCAATCAATGAAAAAGAGGGATCTTTCATCACAAATATTACACATATACATTCTATATACATCAATGTAGAACCTGAAATAAAAATGAAGAAAGACTAATGAAACTTAAAACTTGCGTCAACCAAATTGTGTACTTTGAAAGAAAATTAGGGTTTATGGTTTACATGATGAATTGATGATGGAAGAAAGTGGGTGTGTGAGTGGAATTTGATTCCAAAAACCCTCCCATATCATTAAGGCATGAAAATAGTATATCCATGACAAATTTCAGTGCATACATAAACTATTTGAAAAACAATCAACATTGGCCCCATTCATAGGTCGTTGTTGCCAATGTCTAGTCCTAGTACAATTTATGTACCTTGTTCCTTGTTATGTGCTCCTCGTTGCTCATTCTTGGTTCCTTGTTCCTTTTTCCTCATTCCTTGACCATGGTATAGTCCCTAAGATCCATTATTTTTGTACAAAACATACTAATGGCATAAAATGTCCCACACAAAGACAAAATTAATATCCGTTACATAAGTCTTTTGTCTTTTTTCAAGGACTATGTAACAAATATCAATTCTAAGAAGATTCAAATAGGACCTAAGAACCTTAAGTTATTTCCTTAACCATGGGTGAAATAACACTATCATTCAATAGTAAAATTGTTACATTTCATTGTAAGGCATCACGTGTACTGAGGGCTTGAGCCACCACAAAGAAAGCATACAAAGAATATTTGTCTTATGAACAAGATATGGTAATATCCATTTTGAGGTTTGGCATAGATATTGTTCTTATATACTACACTACATTGCACCATAATATAATCCCTACACACCTTGAAAACCATGTAACACCATTCAAATTAGACACAATATTCTTGTGACGAATTAGCTATACTATCGACGAACTTTTTTCGTCGATAGTATAGCAAATTCGTCGCAAGATTATTTACATTTTTCTCTCTTGTGACGACATAAAATAATGCTTGGATTCATTTCATATTTGGTTTATCAAATTGACATTAAAATTTGATAGTTTTCAAGCTAGTTGGACCTTCAGTCAAATACAAATATGAAACTTGGAATCATTAACATATCTACTAGAACATATGAAAAATAGGGTTTATGGTTTCCATGATGATATGATGATGGAAGAAAGTGGGTGTGTGAGTGAAATTTGAGTCCAGAAACCCTCCCATATTGTTAAGGCATGCAAATAGTCTATCCAGGTCAAATTTCAATGCATACAAATAAAGTTTGAAAACATTTCAACGTTGGCCCCATTCACATGTCACTGTTGCTCGCCTCTAGTATTTGTATGGTGTTGATTAAGCAATCAATGAAAAAAAGGTATTTTTGGTAGTGTCCCCAAGGCTGAGCCCCGTTACAGATCATGATATATGCAATGAATTGTAAATGTGTTCTATAGGATGGTGAGCCAAGTTTTGTATAAGCCGGAAGGCTTATGTGTTTGTTAGGCCAGGAAGCCTAAGTGTTTGAGGGCCAGGAGCCTGTTGTTGTACTTGTATGTATGCAAAATAATCAATAAAATATAAACACCGCTAGGTGCAGACTAACCACGATGAATGAGTGAAGGGGGACTGAGCATCCACATAGTGGGAAAGGAACTAGGCGCTGGAAGGTGGGAAAGGGGCTGAGTGTTGAGCCTAGGGGCTTAGGCCTGGAATAATATTTTAATATTATTTCCTAAAAATCCATGTGCATATTATTTTATCCTAAGTTCCTAGCAAAAAGGAAAGGCGGGTACAGGGAGGCATGCGGATGGAACGCATGCAGTTCCCAGGGTGACAAAAGTCCACCCTGACGCATGCAAATAAAACAGAAAGGAACATCCATGGGGGGGGGATCTCTGGCATTCCATTCGACCCAACTACCCTGAGCAGGAGCCGTATGAGCCAGTCTGCAAGAGACCTCGTGTATGTCTGTTACAGAGAGGAAGCCTGTGTTGGGTGCTGAAGAATGCGTGTTTACCCTTGTTCAGAGCCGTGGAGTCTGTCTGTGAGAGAAAACCAGTGTGTGTGTTCCCTGAATGAAATGTCCATGTCAATTTCGGGGAAGAGTCTTTGTTTTCCCAGGAAAAGCTGAGAGAGTTGGTGCATGGAGCCCTATTCTGAAATCTTGACCGTGAGAACATCTTGTGGCTACTGAACCGGTTCTTGGGAAGCCTGTGTCCATTTTACTATGTTTTTTGTGGAACGTAGTTCTAGACTACGTGAGGCTTGTTGGCATGTGAGCAACTCCCTCCAGGTGAGAGAGTGCACAGAGGAAGGAGAGAGATCTTGGAAGGAACCCTGTAGCTACTACAGAACCTGGAGACTTCCGGTCTGGTCTATTCCTATAACCCAAGGTAAGGGAGACTGGCAGCCGAAGGACTATCCAGGTGATAGAGAAGGTGCACTCTCCTAGGGTGGAATGGGCATGTGGGGAATGAGGGTCTGTGGGCAGTGAGCGTGGGAGATTCCTGGGAGAGCATTCTTCTTGGTGGTTGTGTGTGACTGAATTCCCTGTAACCTCAGCCTGAGTCTGGATTCCTTGCCCTGGGGTGGAGCTCAGTCCTAGCTTAGGGTTGACCCACTGTTGAGTTGAGGAGCAGTGCGGTCTATGGCTGGGAGGTTCGTGGAAGGCATGCATTTGGTTGGTGGATTTCTCCACTGTCACAAGATAAGTGTTTAATTATATTTTTACCACATTTTATCATGACTGTACTGGATCTGTTATCATGTTTTCCGCTGTGTAAATGAATTACTATTGAAAGCTATGGATTGTCTAATTATAACAGTAAATATATGTTTATTCTGAGAATTAAATGTATCTCTTTGCTGTTACGCATGTGATTATACAATTCTGTATGTTTTATGTAAAATTCCATGTACAGATTGGTTAGCGAGAGGTTTGAAAGCCTCGGTAGTGAAAAGTGACACTACAAATTGGTATCAGAGCCAAGGTTTCGACACTGAGCCTAAATGGGCCAGTGGAGCGGTCTTTGGAATGAGAATGCGAGGGGAAATTGAGTCGAGAGGACCAATTTCGGACCCTGGTTTGCTCTGAAGCGTCAAGGAGACACTTGACGAGTTTTTATTAAGAACTCAGGAAGTATAGCGGTGCTATGAAACCGCAAGCTAGTGTGGTCTATGGCCATGGGGAGACAAGTCTCTACACCAATGGTGTTAGAACCTTAGGATCTGTTCGGGAGGGAAGGCGAGCCCTCGTGACCGTCGAATTTGGAAAAATGTGCATAAGGATTAAAATTCCTTTGGAAATGGCACAGGAGTGTGGAAATCACGATACGTGAAATCCCGAGTTAGTTAGAAACCGTCTGAGCCATCATATCTCGGCTAGAAAACCCGACAGCCGTTGGATCTGTCGGGAGGTGTCTGAAGGTTAAACCTCAGAAACTAGCGGCGAAAGCTCTGGAAATAGATATAAACCATCCAAAAGACGGAGGACACGTGTCATGAGATTTCCCATTTCGGGAAATCGGGAATCACGATATCGGGAGTCACGATGTCAGGAGGTCGGGAATTTTCATAGTAAAAGTCCTGGAAATGACCTGAGTCGTCCGTCTGAGGAAGGATGTGTGTCGCGCGATCGTCCAATTCGGAGATCCGAACACCCGGACTCACATAGGTGAGCGTTTTTTATCTTGCACCAGGTGAAGTCCTGAGATTTGATCCGAGTCGTCCAACAGTTGAAACACTCGAGTCGTCCAACAGTTGAAACATGTGGCGGAGATCGAGCGACCCATCGATATATCAGCTACCGAGGTTTTGAGTTGACATAGAACCTTGTCATCGGGGAATCGCAAGTTGCGAAATCCTGAGATTAGATCTGAATCGTCCATTCGTTGTGGACACGTGGCAGTAATCCAGGCAATCGGGGAAAGTCCCGATAGAAGAGTCATCCATCGAAAATCGGAGTTTGGGGAATTGCAAATCCTTAGGACACTTGTGTTTTGTCTTTGGAAAGTCCGAAACCCCGATAGGAGGTATGACTATGGTCGTGTAAGGGGAGTTCATGTGAGCTCGAGTCTAGCCGGAGGGCTAACGGGAGTTAGAGCGCATCGGCATTTGGAAGCCCAAAACCTCGAAAGGATCTACGCCGTAGATCTGAGAAAGATCTTACCGTTGGATTCTTCTAGGAATGGACGTGGACACATGGAGATGTACCACGTGTCAGTGGGACGAGAAGAGAAGCGAGAGAGGTGGGACCCGATGACATCGTTGAAAGCGACATGGACCCTCATGAATTTTCCACGTGCCACTGTGGTAGTGGGCGACAGCTGTGTTGTGGACCCGTAGGGTAGAGTGAGTCAGAATTTCAGAAGTTGGGGTTTGGAGAACAAAGCGGGTTTGAAAACCTCATGGGCCGAAACCCTGAAACCTAAAGTCCCGAAATGCCGAGAAGATGGAAGTTACGAAAACCCGAAGTCCTGGGTACCGAAACTCAAGGTCTCGAAAGTCCCAAAATATCAGAAATTGAAGTTTCGGACACCCGAAAAACACAGATCTGAACAGAGCTCAGACAATTCGTGAAATTGAAACACTTTATTAAACATCAATGGTTATGAAATATGATGAATTGTCAAGAAACTAAGGCTCGACAAATTCAAGTCGTCTGCGCCAGTACTGTTTGGGAAATTGCCTCAAACGCAAAGAAATGGAAGAGATACATGATACTTCCAGTTCAAGAAAATTATTAAAACCGAAATGTCTTTTATTTTGTTTGAACTAGCTTATAAATATTGTGGATTGTTCGTGAAGGTTTAATGGCCTGAGAAATTTCAAATTTAATTGCACAGAGTGCATGTGCAGAGTTCAACGAAGGCCAGAACCCCAGTTAATCAACGCTGAGTAT
Source organism: Picea mariana (assembly GCA_032191745.1). Classification (NCBI taxonomy): domain Eukaryota; kingdom Viridiplantae; phylum Streptophyta; class Pinopsida; order Pinales; family Pinaceae; genus Picea; species Picea mariana. The sequence goes on along the minus strand of JASDQU010372061.1, from coordinate 78,696 downwards.
GGTGTGGGGAAAAGTGCAGTTTACCCCTGAAATAGAAGATGAACGGGAAGGAAAGGATGTTAACCTGGAAGTCGAAGGATCGAACTCTAATGGGCATGGAAAAGAGATGGATAAGGAAGGACATATGATGAAAATCATTGAAGGGCCAAGGAGCGTCAAGCTGATAGCCAAAAGCTCATGAAAGTCAGGGATCGGCAAGGGGAATTAAATTTAAAATTCTTGAAGAGCCTGGAAAGAATAGAGAAGAAACTTGAGAAGGAAAGAGATTCAGGTATGACAGAGAGTCGCAGAAATCATGGGAGAAGAAGTAGATCGAGGAGTGGTAGCCAACATCACAGTCGCTCCCAAAAACATTCGGACAAGGAGACACACAACAGTTCGAGCCCATCCCCTACTAGAAAACATCAAAAATCTGGAAGGGAGGAATTGAAAGGAGAGATGAATAAAATTAAACCTCCAACATTCGATGGAGAACATAAGAAGGAGGAAGATGCCGAGACATGGTTGTTGGGCATGAAGAAATAATTCCAACTGCAGAATTATTCTACCCGTGCAGAAGGTAGAATTGCAATGTACCAGCTGAAAGGAAAAGCGTCCATGTGGTGGGATCAGTTTGTGCAAGTGCAGCACATCAGAGAGAAAGAGGTCACGTGGAAGGATTTTAAGAGGTATTTCGAGAAGAAATACCTGACTAAAAGATACTATGACAGAAAGATGAAGGAGTTCTTCGAACTCAAGCTAGGCAGCATGACCATTGATGAGTATGANGGAGTTTAAGAGGTATTTCGAGAAGAAATACCTGACTAAAAGATACTATGACAGAAAGATGAAGGAGTTCTTCGAACTCAAGCTAGGCAGCATGACCATTGATGAGTATGAACGAAGTTTTCTGGAACTACTAAGGTATGTTTCATTCATCAAAGACGAGGCTGTCAAAATTCAGAGGTATCTGAGTGGACTGCCACCTTCCATTGCTGACAAGATTCAATATGATGATCCTAAGACCATGGAAGAAACCATAAGAAGGGAGAAATGCCTATACGAACAACAAAGAGAAAAGCCTACCTTTCGGAAGGCTTGGAATGACCAGAAGAGGTTTAAGAAAGAACAGAGGTAGAAGGGAGGCAAGCCTTCCTTTTTCAGAAAAAATCCTTGGGGACAGTGATCTTTTAAAGAGCCCAGGAAAGTTGAAGGGAGTGAGCAGATGCCAAGGCCTCCACCCATGGAGTGTTGGGGCTGTAAAGGGAATCATAGGTATAGAGATTGCCCCCAAAGAAAAGACAAAGAAAGAACTGTCCATACTGTTCGGCAAGTTGAAACAGTGGAGGATATGGGTAGGAGAATGTTGAGGATCTATGCAGCCCTAGACAATAAGTAAGCAAAATTTCAATCGCACATGATTGAAGTGGAAGGTATGATCAACAACTGACCACTTGTTATTTTAATTGATTCAGGGGCTAGCCATAGTTATGTAGATCCTAGAGTGATGAAAATTTTGCATCTAATGAGAAGCAAACATGAGAAGTCTTGGCTAGTGCAGTTAGCCACAGGGACCAAGAGGAAGGTCACTAAATTGGTTAAGTCCTATTCAGTGGAGATGAAAGGAATGAGCACTAAGGCTGAATTGAACATTCTGCCTTTAGGCTCATATGATTGCTTAATTGGGATGGACTGGTTGGACCAGCACCATGCCCTTCTGAATTTCCGTAACAAGAGGTTCACATGTCTGGATAAAGAGGGAAATCAGGTAACAATCCAAGGAATTCCCAGAGCCATGGCTGTTAGAGAAATCTCAGCCATGCAGCTGAAGAAATGTTACCGGAAAGGATGTCAATTATTTGCAGCCCAAGTGGAAGAAGTATTCCAAGATGTGGTCTCGAATGGGGAAAGCCACAAGGTACTCAAATAATTTAAGGACATATTTCAGGAGGTGCCTGGACTACCTCCGAAGAGGGACATCGATTTTTCTATAAATCTGATGCCTGGAGCAGCTCCAATTTCAAAGGCTCCTTATAGAATGAGTACACCAGAGATGAAAGAGTTACAATTGTAGCTCGAAGAGCTACTAAAGAAAGGTTACATTCGTCCCAGCGTGTCACCATGGGGAGCCCCAGTCCTATTCGTGAAGAAGAAAGATGGGGCGTTAAGGCTGTGCATTGACTTTCGGCAGTTGAATAAGGTCACTGTCAAGAACAAGTATCCTCTGTCGAGGATTGATGATCTTTTTGATCAGTTGAAGGATGCGAAAGTATTTTTGAAAATAGATCTTCGATCTGGATATCACCAAGTGAGAATAAGGGATGAGGACATCAGCAAGACCACCTTCAGAACAAGGTACGGTCATTATGAGTTTACAATGGTGCCGTTTGGATTGTCCAACGCACCTGTTGTCTTTATGTGATTAATGAATGGAGTGTTCAGAAATTATCTGGACAAGTTTGTCATAGTCTTCTTAGATGATATCTTGGTGTATTCCAAGACAGAGGAAGAACATGAACAACACCTAAGAATGGTGCTACAGGTGTTGAGAGAACACCAGTTGTATGCAAAACTGAGCAAGTGCTCCTTTTACCAAAGGCAGATCCATTACTTGGGGTATATAATATCTGAAGAAGGGATCACTGTGGATCCTGAAAAGGTACAGGTCATTCGAGAATGGCCAGCGCCAAGGAATGTGACTAAAGTTAGATCTTTTATGGGTCTGGCAGGCTACTATAGTAGGTTTATAGCGGCATTCTCAAGGATAGCCCATTCTATCACTTCCTTGCAAAGGAAGGGAAAGAAGTTCCAGTGGACTGAAGAATGTGAGAGCAGCTTCCAGAAATTGAAGCAGTTTCTAAACAGTGCTCCAATCCTAAGGATTGCATATCCAAACAAGGATTACCTAGTGCGCACAGATGCGTGTAAGGAGGGGCTGGGAGGAATTCTCAGCCAAGAAGGATTTGTAATTTGCTATGAATTCCAGAAGTTGAAGGAACATGAGAAGAATTATGCCACTCATGATTTGGAGATGGCAACAATCATCCATGCCCTAAGGAAATGGAGACATTACCTCATGGGAAAGAAATTCGAATTAAGAACAAACCACAACAGTCTGAAATATTTATTTGATAAGCCAACCTTAAATGCCAGGCAAATTAGATGGCTGGAATTTTTGTGTGAATATGACTTTGATATCAAGCATATCAAAGGGAAAGAAAATAAGGTGGTTGATGCACTCAGCAGAAAAGTGCACGAATTACATGCTACAGCCATTAGCATGTACAGAACTAAGATTAAAGACAGAATTCTTGAAGCTGCAAATGTTGATTTGCAGTACAAAAATCTTGTAGCAAAGCTACAACAACATGAGAGACCACAGACCCAGGAAAGTTACACCTTGGGAACTAGTGGTTTACTTCTGTATAAAAATAGAGTGTATGTACCTAATGACCGAGAGTTGAAGCTGGCAATTCTAAAGGAGATGCATAACATGGATTATGCTGGACATCTTGGATATCAAAAGACTGTGGCAGTAGCCAAAAGCCATTATTTTTGGCCGGGTTTGAAGAAAGAAATTGTTGAATACATCACCAGATGTATGGAGTGCCAAAAGGTTAAGGCTGAGCATAGACACCCAGCAGGGTTGTTGTAGCCTTTACCTATTCCTGAATGGAAATGGGACGTGGTAACAATGGATTTTATCACAGGATTTCCCAGAACAAGCAAGCAGCATGATTCAATGATGGTGGTGGTGGACAAGCTTACTAAAGCTGCCCATTTTATTCCACTGAAAACCACCCACAGAGCAGCAGATGTTGCTGATATCTTTTTAAAAGAAGTTGCACGCTTGCATGGAATTCCTAAGACAATTGTGTCTGATAGGGACCCGAAATTCACTTCGAATTTTTGGAAAGGACTGTTTAAAGGATTCGGAACGAATCTGAACTTTATTACAGCGTATCATCCTGAGTCTAATGGACAGACGGAGAGAGTAAACAGAGTAATAGAAGACATGCTGAGAATGTATGTGATGGATAAACCATCAAGGTGGGAAGACTACCTGCATTTGGTAGAATTCGCCTACAATAATGGGTATCATGCATCATTGAAAATGAGTCTGTTCGAAGTGCTTTATGGAAGAAAGTGCAACACTCCAGTGAGCTGGGATAATCCAGCTGACAGAGTAGTAGTTGGACCAGAACTACTCAAAGAAATGGAAGATCAAATGATAAAAATCAAACAGAATCTGAAAGCTGCCCAGGACAGGCAGAAAAGTTACGTTGATAGTAACAGAACCCATAGAGAATTCAAAGTGGGTGACCATGTTTTCCTAAAAGTGAAAACTAACAAGAGTTCCCTAAAATTGGGAAGTTGCGCCAAGTTGGCAGCAAGATTTTATGGGCCATTCGAGATCCTGGAAAGGATTGGACCAGTTGCAAACATGCTTGCATTACCTACATCTATGACTGTACATAATGTGTTTCACGTTTCACTACTTAAGAAATATGTACCTGATGCTAATCATGTTATCTATGGACTATGATTCAGGTGGAACCAGAAGGTGTCCTGCAAGTACATCATGTACGCATATTGGACAAGAAAAGCAAATAGCTCCGGAATCGAGCTATAGAGCTTGTAAAGGTCTAGTGGACCTGGTATGGTCCTGAGGACGTGACATGGGAGCATGCAGATGTTATGCGGGCAAAGTACCCACACCTTTTTGAAAATTTTGAAGAACTTGCAGATGCGATGTAAAGTTGCACTAAGGACAGCGTAAAAATAAGGGGAGGGGGATTGTAGTGTCCCCAAGGCCGAGCCCCGTTACAGATCATGATATATGCAATGAATTGTAAATGTGTTCTATAGGCTGGTGAGCCAAGTTTTGTATAAGCCGGAAGGCTTATGTGTTTGTTAGGCCAGGAAGCCTAAGTGTTTGAGGGCCAGGAGCCTGTTGTTGTACTTGTATGTATGCAGAATAATCAATAAAATATAAACACCACCAGGTGCAGACTGGCCACAATGAATGAGTGAAGGGGGACTGAGCATCCACATAGTGGGCAAGGAACTAGGGGCTGGAAGGTGGGAAAGGGGCTGAGTGTTGAGCCTAGGGGCTTAGGCCTGGAATAATATTTTAATATTATTTCCTAAAAATCCATGTGCATATTATTTTATCCTAAGTTCCTAGAAAAAATAAAAGGCGTGTACAGGGAGGCATGTGGATGGAACACATGCAGTTCCCAGGGTAACAAATGTCCACCCTGACGCATGCAAATAAAACAGAAAGGAACAGCCGTGGGGGGGGATCTCTGGCATTCCATTCGACCCGACTGCCCTGAGTAGGAGCCGTATGAGCCAGTCTGCAAGAGACCTTGTGTATGTCTGTTACAGAGAGGAAGCTTGTGTTGGGTGCTGAAGAATGCGTGTTTACCCTTGTTCAGAGCCGTGGAGTCTGTCTATGAGAGAAAACCAGTGTGTGCGTTCCCTGAATGAAATTTCCATGTCAATTTCGGGGAAGAGTCTCTATTTTCCCAGGAAAAGATGAGCGAGTTGGTGTGTGGAGCCCTATTCTGAAATCTTGACCGTGAGAACATCCTATGACTGTTGAACCAGTTCTTGGGAAGCCTGTGTCCATTTTCTTGTGTTTGTTGTGGCACGCAGTTTTGGACTGCGTGAGGTTTGTTGGCTTGTGAGCGACTCCCTCCAGGTGAGAGAGTGCGCGGAGGAAGGAGAGAGCTCTTGGAAGGAACCCTGTAGCTGCCATAGAACCCGGAGACTTCCGGTCCAGTCTGTTCCTGTAACCCAAGGTAAGGGAGACTGGCAGTCGAAGGACTGTCCAGGTGACAGAGAAGGTGCACTCTTCTGGGGTGGAACAGGCATGTGGGGAATGAGGGTCTGTGGGCAGTGAGTGTGGGATATTCCTGGGAGAGCATTCTTCCTGGTGGTTGTCTGTGATTGAATTCCCTGTAACCTCAACCTAAGTCTGGATTCCTTGCCCTGGGGTGGAGCTCAGTCCCAACTCAGGGGTGACCCACTGTTGAGTTGAGGAGCAGTGCTGTCTACGGCTGGGAGGTTCGTGGAAGGCCTGCATTTGGTTGGTGGATTTCTCCACTGTCACAAGATAAGTGTTTAATTATATTTTTACCACATTTTATCATGACTGTATTGGATCTGTTATCATGTTTTCCGCTATGTAAATGAATTACTGTTGAAATCTATGGATTGTCTAATTATAACAGTAACTATATGTTTATTCTGAGAATTAAATGTATCTCTTTGTTGTTACGCATGTGATTATACAATTCTGTATGTTTTATGTAAAAATCCATGTACAGATTGGTTAGCGAGAGGTTTGAAAGCCTCGGTAGTGAAAATTGACACTACATTTTTCATCACAACTATGATGTATATACATTGTATATACATTAATGTAGAACCCAAAATAAAAATGAATAAATACTAACGAAAACCTAAAACTTGTGTCAACCAAATTGTGTACTTTGAAAGAAAAATAGAGTTTATGGTTTACATAATGAATTGATGATGGAAGAAAGTGGGCATGTCAGTCAAATTTGAGTCCATAAACCATCCCATATCATTAAGGTATGCGAATATTCTATCCATGACAAATTTCAACGCATACAGAAACTGTTTGAAAAAATTTCAACGTTGGCCCCATTCACTGGTCACTGTTGTCAGTGTCTAGTCCTTGTACAATTTTCATTCTAGCTTGTTCCTTGTTCCTCGTTCCTCATTCCTTGTTCCTTGTTCCTCATTCCTTGACCATGGTGTAGTCCCCAAGATCCATTATTTTTGTACAAAACATCCTAATGGAATAAAATGTCCCACACAAACACCAAATTAATATCCACTACATAAGTCTTTTGTATTTTTTCAAGGACTATGTAACGAATCTCAATTCTAAGAAGATTTAAATAGGACTTAAGAACCTTAAGTTATTTACTTAACCATGGGTGACATAACACTATCATTCAATAATAAAATTGTTACATTTCATTGTAAGGCATCATGTGTACTGAGGGCTTGAGCCACCACAAAGGAAACATACAAAGAATACTTGTCTTATGAACAAGATATGGTACTATTCATTTTGAGGTTTGGCATAGAGATTGTTCTTATAGACTACACTACATTGCACCATAATATAATCCCTGCACTCCTTGCAAACCATGTAACACCATTCAAATTAGACACAATATTCTTGCGATGAATTAGCTATACTATCGATGAACTTTTTTTGTCGATGGTATAGCAAATTTGTCGCAAGGTTATTTACATTTGTCTCTCTTGCGATGATATCAAATGATGCTTGGATTCATTTCATATTTGGTTTATCAACTTGAAATTAAAATTTGATACTTTGCAAGCCAGCTGGACCTTCTGTCAAATACAAATATGAAACTTGGGATCATTAACATATCTACTAGAACATATGAAAAATAGGGTTTATGGTTTCCATGATGATATGATGATGGAAGAAAGTGGGTGTGTGAATGAAATTTGAGTCCATAAACCCTCCCATATTGTTAATGCATGTGAATAGTCTATCCAGGTCAAATTTCAATGCATATAGATACAATTTGAAAACATTTCAACGTTGGCCCCATTCACATGTCACTGTTGCTCGCCTCTAGTATTTTTATGGTGTTGATTAAGAAATCAATGAAAAAGGGGATTTTTCATCACAACTATGATGCAGATACATCATTCCTCATTCCTTGTTCCTTGACCATGGTGTAGTCCCCAAAATTCATTATTTTTGTACAAAACATACTAATAGCATAAAATGTCCCACACAAAGACAAAATTAATATCTGCTACATAAGTCTTTTGTATTTTTTCAAGGACTATGTAATGAATCTCAATTCTAAGAAGATTCAAATATGTAACAATATTGATGAAATCTTATATGATCATGATGGTATAAAAATGAAAGAGTTTCTCTTGGTTTCAAGAATAATTTATCCTCTACTGAACAAGACCAACCACGTGAAGGTGGAAGCTCATATGGCCCCTCCCCTCCCCCTCACATCACTCTCAATTGATCCCCAAAACTCAATCTATAAAATAGAAAATAATCGAAAGCAACGTCCTATTAAGATTCATGCATAGAAACTACAAAAACAAAAATTAATGAAGGTACATGAAATTATGTGTTTCTAAACGATATTATTAGTCTACCACGTACTTTAGTATATTGGAAAATTATTTTAGGTTTCAAATAATAATTAAACAACATGCAACATAGGATATAAAAACGTTGCATAAAACTTAAAAACATGTAATTAACCCATGACATTATAAGTAAATTATTTTAAGAGAATAATTCATACAAATTAAAATATTATATAGTCATGTACCTAATCCAACCTCAACATCTATGTAATCATCCTTATTCTCTATCTTGATCTTCTTCATCGAACTCAACATCTGTATCATCACCCGATTCTAAAACGATGTTGAAAGGATTGATTATATCATCATCGTCATCAATGTCATTTTCGAGCATATTTTCATCGACATCATCATCAAGAATTGAAATATTGTCTCCTACGCCTAGATCATGATCTTCTTCATCTTCTTCATCTGTCGACCCCCCATGATCTTTCGACTCTGTCTGATCTATCAAATCATCTTCTTGATCTTCAATATCATCTTCTTCCTGTAAATGAGTATACTTAATTGGCCTTCATCTTGGATCATCTCTAACAACAAATGACCAATCCCTTTCACCTGGAACATTTGTGTAAAAGACTTGTTCACATTGGCTTGGAAAAACATAGCAATCATGTCCTCTTTCAAACACCATTGTTTTAATCATTGGAAATCCATTGGCATGTTGAATAACAATTCTTTCCTCATCGCGTTCATGCATTCGTAACCTATACCATTTGACATCAAACAGAACTAATTTGAAGGAATTAAAGTCACACTCAAGTATATCGTTTAAATACCCATAGTATATATTTTCATATTTTCGGGGATGTCTATAACTCCTAAAGGAAACATTAGTGACCTGGAATACTGCAGCTATCCCACTATCAAAAATTTTCATGGTTCCATCCAATTGTTTGATGCGAAAATTACGACCATTGCACCACATAGCCTTACGGTGTTTCAGCTACAATATGTCAGATATGTAAAAGATGCATTGCCAATTAATAAATTAACATATATTTATATAACTTCAAAAGTATCTGAAAAATACAGTAGACATGTAGTCACATTAATATAATATAAAATAACTGAATAAAATGGGTGAATTTTCTTACCTGTCCATCTTTCAAACCATATGCTAAATCAATTTCCCTTTGTGTAACATTGGCATCTCTGTTACGATGAGCTTCTCTAACCAATTCAGACAGTCGTTGCCATGATAACCTACCTCCATTATGTTGTTTACATATTTCAATCCATACATTCATCCAGTCAAGATTATTTGCAATGTATAAATGAAGTGCATCCCACTCTTGAGCAACTGAATCAAAAAAACATAATTCACCAATATTAAATATTAATTATAACAACAATATGCAGGTAATTATAGATATTTATAATTTATAAAATAAATTATATTAATATATTAATGAGTCTGATCATATACACAAAAAACAAAACTTTATATGTATTATTAATATAAATTTTCACAATTATTAATATATTATCTCATCATTCTACCTTGCCCCAACAGATGCTCCTGATCTTCAAATTTTTTGATGGAGTTCACATCCCAAATGAGATCCACTGCATGCATAGTTGGCACTGCTAATTTAGGAAGATACTGAGTAATATACACCATGGATTGATATACCATATATCCCTCCACCATAGAACCCTTGGGACATGCTCTTTGTCTAACCAATGCCTTCAATGATTTCAAGTGCCTCTCCACCATCCACATTGACCTTGTGTGAACAGGTCCACAAATTTCAATCTCCTCAACTTGGTGTATGAGGTAGTGTTCTTGTGCATTGAAAAATGTTGGAGGTATATAATTTTGCATTTCACACATTAGACGAGGAATTTCTCTCTTCCAATACTTTATATCATCTTCATGGATTTCTTTCAATGACAACCATATACATGATATCATGACACAAGAAAATAACATGTTTCAACATAACATAATATAATATATTACATTACAGGGTAAAATCATGAATCTGGGTAACACTTTCGTGACAATCGGGTCTCCAAAATTTCTAGCGGCAATTTTTCGGCCGAACAAATGTTTCTTTCGGCCGAAATATTTTTTGGCCGAAAATTTTCACGTTAAATTTAACGGTGCCCTTGAAATTCATGTACAATGTTTTTTGGATGAATTATTTTCCCGTGGTAAGCATATTTCGGCCGAAAAGTATTTCAGCCGAAACGTTTATTTTTAACGGATTCTGTTGAAAACTAGGTTTCGGCCGAAAGAATATTTCAGTCGAAAACTTGAAAATGAGACTGTTTGCAGGAAATTGCAAATTCTCTCCATCTTACTTCATCTTTGGAGGTAGCGGACTCCTACAAATACTCATAATTTAGTTTGAGAATTGATACCAACATTTTTAAAATTGAATATTCTTTCATTGGGTATAATTTGTTTTCATTTTCATTGTTTTTATCTAATTTTATTTAATTTTATAAAAAAATCACTGCATAATATTTTTAGGTGAGATTATGATTCGGTGAAATGAAAAATCCATATCTCTAAAAATAAACAACGGAAAATTATGGAAAATTTATATTCATAATTGTTAAACTGTTCTCTTCAAAAGGGTATTTTTAGATTTTACTTTTAAGTAAAAATTAAGATAGATACAAGGTGTAGAAAAACACGTGTTTAAAATCTGCAACGTTTTCATCTTGGTCAACTTCAAAAAATTCTAGAAATT
>JASDQU010372061.1:38923-67716 GCA_032191745.1 Picea mariana | reverse complement strand
TAATTGTTAAACTGTTCTCTTCAAAAGGGTATTTTTAGATTTTACTTTTAAGTAAAAATTAAGATAGATACAAGGTGTAGAAAAACACGTGTTTAAAATCTGCAACGTTTTCATCTTGGTCAACTTCAAAAAATTCTAGAAATTATAATATTCATCCATTAGATTCAAAATTATAGTCATATTAAAATAGAGTCTCTGTAGATTGTTGCAGTATATTTCATTTCTTAAAAACATAAGTTTAATAATAGATACATTGTTGTGGAAAACAATAACTCATTATCATTCCTTTCATGTTTAAGGAACACACTGTGAAACAATTGTCAAATTGACATATCAAATCTTGATAAAAAAAATTGAAAAATAGTCATTAGAAATATAAAAAAATTATTCACAAGTTTTGTTTTTACTGTAAAGTGAAATTCTAAATAAAAAAAATACTTTTGTATGCTGGAAGTTGAAGAACTTGTGAAAATACAGTTTGTTTTGTCATAAAACAAGCAAAAGTGTTACCCATCTTCATGATTTTACCCTACAAGTAAAACATGTGTCATTAAGTACAACAATAATTTGAAAGAACATTTTTCATATAAATCACAACTACTTACCTCATGTATTTTCCAAGATCATATATAATTTGTTTGACGTTGTTTTCAAATTCATTTGGGAGATATGGCGGTAGAACATAATGTAACAACAAAATGAATTGTTATTTGTTTCGACCAAAGTAGACAAGAAAAAATAAAAATAAAAAATAAAAGATGTATAAGGCCAATATATATAAATATGTATACCAAAATTATTACCTTAATGAAGGTATGCCAATCATGTGTTTTTACCCCACCAAATTCACCTTTCTTTGTTAAGATATGTTTTATGTTTGAAGCAAAACCCGTGGGAAATTTAATTCTTTGAATGACCTCTTTTACATAATTTCTTTGTTGCTCTGTTAATAACCATGGAAGGTTATTTTGGTCTAGTACTCCATTTGATCTATTTGAATATCAGATCACACTTCGCATTGCATGATTGGCTTCCTCAATGTCAGTTCAAAGTTTGACAATTTTTTCTTTGTCCCTCCTACCATCTATGATTCACCATAATGTTTCAGTCACATTCTTCCAGATATGCATTGTATCAAACAAATGAGCTATTTTTAGATCCTCATGGTAGGGAAACCTCATGAATTGAGCGGGATAACATTTCATTCCTCGTGGAAGCCCATTATTAATACCTTCATGATGATTGCGGCCTTCATGAAGCATAAAAGAAATCACAAAAATAATTATCAAATACGGTAAAATAAATTCAATGATTAAAACAAAAATTCAAAACATTACATGATCTACGATACATTATGAAATTGAGTACCTTGATGATTTCTATTATATTCCAACCTCCATAGGTGAGGTGTCATTCTTCGTGGTTTTAAACCAGTCTCTTCTTTCCCATTGAAAATATGTTTTTCAGTAGTACGATACCTATGGCTCTTTGGAAGAAGGTGCCTATACTCATCAAACACCATCTTTCCTAAAATTTTTGAATGATGATACTTCATCTTAGGGCCACAAACTGGACATGCAAATTTACCCTTTGTTTGAAGACCCACAACAAATGGATTAATGTCAATTATATGATGAGATTATTTAAAAATTAAACATGCACCATGATAACATTAAAAAATTATATAGTATTAAAGAGAAATATTAGAATGCTACATACCACAAAACTGTGTTAGTCCAGGGGCATCATGAATTGTCCATAAAAGTATTCCACGGAATTTAAATTTATTCTCCCTGATTGGTTTACATATGTCATACATTGTGATGCCAACCCATAACTTTAATAGCTCGTCGATAAGAGGCTCGATATATACATTCATATCTTTAACCTGGTACTTACCTAATTGTTTTAAATTACACATAATTACTATAGGAACGATATCATGTAATATATATAATTAAATAAATAAACAAAAGATATTATGCAAAAATTGAAACAAATGAAAATGTTAAATTCAAAAAATTAATGTAAAAAAATACCTGGAACAATCATTGTCAACATTATGTGCTCCCTCTTTATTAACATCCAAGGAGGAATGTTATTATTTATAACAAAAATAGGCCACACTTAGTAAATAGACCTAAGCTCTCCAAATGGATTAACACCGTCAGCTGCCAATGAAAGCCTAACATTACGAGGTTCATCTTTGAAATCTGCCCATTTTTCCTCAATTTCCCTAAATGTAGAACCATCCGCAGGCATTCGAAGAACACCATCTCCACTTATGTTACGTGCATGGTAATCCATAAATTGTGCTATGCTTTCACACCTGAACAATCGCTGCAAACGTGGAATTAAGGGAATATGACGAAGAACCTTTCGAGGCACCCTTTTTGTTACTTGATCGGTTCGATATCTACTAATAAGACATTGCAGACATTCTGTTTTCGAAGCATGCTGTCCATAATATATAATATGGTCATTAGGACATGCATCTATAGTTTGATAATTCATTCCAATGTCTTTCATAATGGCATGCAAACCTCAATATGTGCGAGGTAAAATATTTGAAAATGGTAACAAAAATTCACCTAGCAATCTACAACATAACAAATAACTAGTTAATGTAAGAATATTAATCGTAAAAATTGCATTCTTATTTTACGCATTAATTAACACTGAAAACAAATAGAAAAAAATCAACATTTATGTATAATATGAGATGAAACATATTACATACCTTAGGATCTGTGTCATACAAGTGTTCGACAAATTATTCATAACCTTTAAGTTCACTAGCAGCAATGTAGCAGAGAGAATATTTTCTCTTGATCCTTCATAAAGTCGTTTATTTGTCTTTTCTAATAGAGGTTCATCATAAATACCAGCATTGTCCCCATCCTCATCTGGCTATGAAAGCAAATCTTGGATCATTTGATTTGTCCCATCATATTCTTCCATGGGATCATTAACTTGATTTGTCCCATCTTCTTCCATGAGATCCTCATTTTCGTGGTCATGATGTTCCTCAGCTTGTACAACATCATTTCTACTAATACTTGGTGCAATATTCTGCGGAAAGTTAGAGGGCAACTCTAACTTTATAATTACAAACAATCATGCAAAATTAGTGTATACTATAACAAACATTCAAACAATATATATATATATAATTGACAAAATAAAAAAAGATAATGAATATATAGCTAATTGCCATTGGACTATATTCATTCAATCCACCATCAATGTGCCCATATCTCCTATAATGTTTTGTAGCTGTTGCTATTAAAATTCTTACAGGACATATGAGGCAACATTTTTACAAGGGCAATAACATCTACCATCACCCTTTTCACCCGCTTTACTTTTTTTCCCACCTCTAACTATATTCTGCAACATTCTTCTGCACAACTTCTGCACAAAAATATCCTTTCGAAACCATCGTTGTTATAGCAAGATTGTCGCAACATCTTTAAATCATCAAATATTTATAGTTCAATTTTAGGTCACAATCGTCGCAATTGCAACGACCATGACCTAAAATATTTCTTTTTTTTACCTATTTATTTGTCATATTTAACGGTCATTCATTGCTCTTGCGACAAACTTTGACCATATTAATTTAGACAAAGTACATTCGTCGAGATAGCAACAAATACGGGGTGGATTTAGAAAAAAATTGAATAATTGAACTTTTTCTCTTGAATGTTGCGACGAAAGAGTACTTTCGTCGCAAGTAGTCATTGCAAATTTTCCAATATGTAGTAGTGTCCTAGGAGATTGGGGTTCAGAGTGGTTGTTAGGAGAAGATCTTCCGATTCGAGTTATGTGTAGGCGTTGAGGTTGGCTCCAAGTTCAGAGGGAGATCCTACTAGGAGTAGTGTGATGGGACCAGATGATGGTGATGGAAGAGAGCACATCCCTCGCTAAGAGGGAGTGTTATCTTTTATAGCTCGGGAGGTACTCGACATGTTTTGTCTTGTATGTGGAAGTAGCCTTATATTTGCACTACTAGACACTTGACTTGTAATGGGTTTTTACAAAGTTGTAATAAAGTGGTTCTTTTATGAAAGTGATTTTTTGATAAAGTGTACCTTCTAATATTAAAGTGACTTTATTTCATAAAGTGCACTTATGTTATAAAGTGAAATTGTACTTTAATATTTTAAATGATTTATTTTGGAGGGAAAGAATCATGTCCCTTGATCATGTAAAGGAAAGATTAGATATTGGCCTTTGGATTTAGGGATGGGGAAGGTGAAAATACACTTGGAATGTGAAAGGTCACTTTCGAATTATAAGAGAATGCATTGGGTATTGTGCAAGATACAATGAGAAGAGGAGATTGAGAGATTTACAAGAGAGCTTTGAGGAGGAAAGGAAAGGGCATCAAGATGGATGCATTTCCCAAGAAAATTTTATGTTTATAAGAGGTTGATATTTATTGTTGTGAGGAGGTCGTACTGTATGGATCCATACAATAAGGAAGACAACACAATTTTCAAGGTAGTTGGAGGGAACATAAATTGAGGTTGTTTGGATTTTTTCTTGTTGTGCAGGGTCGTATAGGAGTAGACTATACAAATTTTGTTTGGCACATTTTTCTAGGTGTTGTCTAGCAAAGGAGGGTTGTACAATAGTATGGATTTGGCATGGGTTTCTAGGAAGATTATTATGGGATTGTTGGGTGTTGTAAGTGGTTTTCACTTGGATATAAATGTAATCTTATTGTTGATATAACTTTTCTGAAGCTAACAAATCTCTCTCTCTCTCTCTCTCTCTCTCTCTCTCTCTCTCTCTCTCTCTCTCTCTGGGTTTCCCCACATTGGGGTTTTCTCTGTCTGGTTGCTTAAATTTATGAGTATTACATGGATGTGTGATTGTTGTTCGTTATGTTTATTTCGTTGCAAACATGCTTGGAAATGTGTATTTATGCTCATAATAATTTCTGAATGTGGGTTTATACATTTCAGAGTTCATAAATGAAAATTATCTCTAGGTTGCTAAGTGTATGACAAAATATAGTGCATGTTAATTTTGTCATTAAATTTCTACAGTCATCTTGGAGTAAAGGACACAGTTTCCTAGTAATTGNGGGGGGGGGGGGGGTTCCCATGAGGTTTTCCCTCTTTCCTCATTTATTTCAGTGTATCTTTTGTATTTGGGTACCTAACATGGCCTCGTTGTTGGGAGCCATTCTTTATTTTCACCATAGGGATGTTTAGGAGGGTGTTGGAGATACTTCACACACACCTAGGAATTCTTTTTGCTAAGTTTTTCCCTATGTTTACTAGTCATTATTCAGTCTCCTATAGTCTAGGGAGAATATTTTCTTCATTTCACACTTCAGTTTGATCAGTGGAGTGGAGTATAGATTCCACATTGGGATCATCACCATGCAGCATTGGGATCATCACCAGCTAATGCGCATTGTCCTTGGTATCATCACCAGACTAGCTCATTACTCATGATTCTCTTATATCCTGTTCACTTCACTCTGTTTCGGTCAATTAACTGAAGACTAAGAGACTATTTAACTTAGACTAGGTAGCAGTTAACTCCCGTAACTTCCTAAGAGACTATAATAAGTGGCAGTTTACTCATGTAACTGCTGGTGTGTGTTCATACCACTCTAGACTTTTAAATCCTGAGGTTGATTTCTTAAGCGGATTAACACTTTGATTCTAGCTTAAAACATTTCAACAATATGGAATCATAACTGAATAGAAATAATCATGTAGATACGTAAGCATGCACATCAACAACACATATACCCTCGGGAAACCTTGTACAGGGAGAAAAACCCCATCAAATGATATCCCTTTATTGCATTAATAATGTAAGATCACTTACAAACATCCACCATGAAAACTCTTCTCTTAAAAGATCTTTCCAAGACTTATACCAGACTGAAAAACTTTTAGAAGAAGAGAAGCTCTGCTAATATATTTTCTGATTATTGACCAACACTGAGGAAGAGACCATGCACAACCCCTATGTTGCTTTATTGTCCTTTTTTGGACTAATATGCAGCCTCACTTTATCAGGGATATACATTGTCTCCCGTGACTGATATGTTGCTCTTTTCTTGAGAGATTAGTTGCCTTTCGTCTTTACTGTTATGTTGTTTATCCCTTGACTGATCTATAGTTTATCTCTTGACTGATATGTTGATATGTTGTCTAACTCGTGACTGATATGTTGATTTCCTCCTAGCTGAAATGTTGATATTTGATGGATGATATGTTGATATCTCTTAGCTGATATTCCCCTAGCAACATCCCTCTCCAAGACAAGATGTGAAACAATGAGGGTCGATATTTTTATAAGTAGGTTCTTGAGAGAGAAGAGGGACAGTTCGAAAATAGAGGATGTTTTCATGCATTTTACAACTTGCCTTAACTCAAATTAGAACAGGAGAAGAGACTTTACTTAGAACTGAACTTGACTTTGATGACTCAAATCTTAAATCACCCTTGACTTGGCATGCATGCAAACTAACTTAGCATGCACATGTCCTACATGCATGCAACATGAAACTAGGCATGCATGCAGTGCATGTCATGCATGCAACATGAAACTAGACATGCATGCAGTGCATGTCATGCATGCAACATGAAACTAGACATGCATGCAACATGCAACTTGAAACATGCATGCATGCAACATGAAACAACTTGAAAATAATGTATTTGACTTAGGCATGCAACTTTGACATCTACAACTTGACTCTTTACAAGGAAATTCAAAATTCTCTTCATGGTGGATATTGTCACACGTGTCAATGCACTAGATCAATAAATTTATATCATTTGAAATATTAGGAATATCGTTTGTTTCTAGATCATAGGAATTTTATATTCAACCTAACTTTTGCTAGATGCCTTGACTTTTGCTCATGGCTCACAAGGCTTGACTAGGCTCACAGAGGTTGTATGTTCCCCCCTGACATTTTCACTAGTTTGTCTATGCTCACAAAGGTTGTACATTCCCCCTGACTTTTTCCCTAGATTGTCTATGCTCCTAGAGGTTGTACATTCCCCCTGACTTTTGCATTAGACTTACATAGCATCTCGTTCGTCCTAACTTTGGTTTGACTCATATTGGCTGTACGTTCCCCCTAACTTTTGTCAATACCTCACAAGACTGGTTGATTCTCCAAATATCCCTAGCTAGCCTCAGGGTGGCCCATGTGGCCTCTCATTGGAGAATGACTTTCGATGTTGCCAAATTCAACACTCCCTCTCAGCAAGGGAGTCATTATCAGCCACACCAAGCTTTCCTCTTAGCTATACAAATTGTCTTGAGGTCAAAGGCTTGGTCAGGATATCAACTACCTACTTGCTCGTAGCTATGTACTATAACTTTATAGTTTTTCTCTGCACCAAGTCTCGAATGTACTGGTACCTCATGTTAATATGTTTTGACCTGTCATGAAATACTGAGTTCTTTGTCAACTTTTATGAAACTAACCTAGAAACCAATTTTTTGAGCCATACTGCTTCCTTGCTAGCATCACTTGTTTCAATGTACTCAACTTATGTTGTACTATGTGCAATGGATCCCTGTTTCTGACTTTACCAAGAGATCATAGAGGATCCTAAACTGAAGCAGTATTTGGAAGTACTCTGTCGATCCACTAGGCTTCCTACCCAATCAACATATGCATACCCATGCATAAATAGACCACCATTGAATGTATATCTTAGACCATAAGTAATGGTCCCAATGAGATATCTCAAGATGTGATTTGTTGCCACCCAGTGTCTCTGTCTTAGTTCAGTCATGAACTGACTCATTGCAATCAATGCATAGCATATATCTGGCCTAGTGTGGATCATGTACATCAATTATCCAATCAGATTCCTATACATGGTGGGATCCACCAAATATGAACTTGTATCAGAATCATTCAACTTCCTTAGGTTGGTAACCATCGGAGTAGACATGCATTTGCAATCCAACATACCAAACCTCTTTAGTACATCCACTGTGTATTTTCCATGTGCCACAAATATCTCGCCTTGTCTTTTCCACACTTCCAATCCTAGGAAGTAATGCATCAAGCCTAAGTCTTTCATCTTGAATTCTAAGGTTAGCTCCCTCCTACACCAGGCTATTATCCCTTCATCTCCTGTTAGAAATATATCATCAACATACAATATTAGTATAACAGGTTGGTTATCTATTACCTTGAAGTACAGATATGCATCAGCATCACTTTTCTGAAATCTTAGGCTTTTAAGAAAGCCATCAATCATGTCATACCAAACTCTAGGAGCCTGCTTAAGACCATACAAGGCCTTCCTTAGCTTGCATACATTAGTTCCTTTGTTATGCAATACAAAACCATCTAGTTGTTCCAAAAATACCTCATGTTCAATCTTTCCATTCAAGAATGTTGTTTTTACATCCATTTGATGTAGCTTCCAACCAAGAATGAAAGCTAAAGAAATAATAGTTCAAATGGAGGTATACCTGGCTATAGGGGAAAAAGTCTCTTCGTAGTCGATTCCTTCTTTCTGAGTGAAGCCTCTGGCTACAACTCTTTCTTTTAACTTTTCCACACTCTCATCAACTATATGTTTGATCTTATAGATCCATTTGGAAGAGACCATTGATTTGTCCTTTGGCCTCAACACAATGTCCCAAACATTTTTCTCTAGAATAGACATGTATTCCTCAAGCATGGCATCCTTCCATACTTGTAATTTATCTACTTCTTCAAATGAAGAAGGTTCGTCATCACTGATGTTTCTCATCAATGCAACATAGCCTCCAAACCTATGAGGCCTATTACTTTCCATGAAATTTCCTTTGGGAGCATCTATCCTTTCTGCTTCCTGCACTGTTTCTTTACGACACCCTGGATTTCTTTTGCCTAGAGGTTNCTTGTAATTTATCTACTTCTTCAAATGAAGAAGGTTCATCATCACTGATGTTTCTCATCAATGCAACATAGCCTCCAAACCTATGAGGCCTATTACTTTCCATGAAATTTCCTTTGGGAGCATCTATCCTTTCTGCTTCCTGCACTGTTTCTTTACGACACCCTGGATTTCTTTTGCCTAGAGGTTCTTCAAGAGTTATTTCTAGCTCTTCAACAGGTTCTAGGGGCTCATTACTTGTCCCTTCATGAGTTTCCTCCCTCTCATCATATGACTCTTCATTTTTAGAAGAGGGTGAAGCAACAGCAAGCTGGTTGAACTACTTCTGATTCCTGTTGAAGCTCTCTGGATTTATTGAATGTGGCTTCCTCATGGAAAGTCACATATTTTCTTACCACTATCTACCTATGACCTTGTACATATATCATGTAAGCCTTGGATTTCTCATTGTACCCCACAAAAACCCCTTTCTTGCATGAGGGTTCCATCTTTGTCCTCTTTTCCTTAGGGACATGAATATACACAGGACACCCAAATATCCTTAGATTCCCTACTTCAAGTTTGATTCCTAAGAAGACCTCTTAAGGAGTCTTGTCCTTCAAGATATCATGTGAACACATGTTCTGAATATACACGGCAATGGAGGTAACTTCTTCCCATAAAGAATTTGGCATATCTTGGTCAAACATCATGGCTTTCGTTGCCTCACAAATTGTCTTGTTTTTCCTCTCAGCAACTCCATTTTGCTGAGGGTGATATGGCATGGTCAACTGTCTCTTGATTCCTACTGAATTGAAAAAATCCTCAAACTAGAGAGATTCAAACTCTCCTCCATTGTCTGTTCTAAGGGTTCTTATGTGTTTATGTGTCTTCTTTTAAATAAAGGCTTTATACTCTTTGAATTTATCAAATGTGTCACTTTTATCTTTAAGGAAATATATCCAACATTTTCTTGAGTAATCATCAATAAAAATGGCATAATACAAACAACCACTGAGTGAGGGAGATGACATGGGACCACATACATTAGAATGAACCAGATCTAAGATGCCATGAGCTCTGTTGTCACTACTAGGAAATGATTTTTTTATATTTTTAGCTAGCATGCATCCTTTACAAATTTCATTTTTACTAAGGCAAATAGAGGGCATGCCACATACCATGTTCTGCAGATATGAAAGTGATTTTTAATGAAGATGACCAAGTCTTCGGTGCCATAATTCGTTGGAGCTAGTTGTATCATGATCCAATGCCTAAACGAACTGTCTTGTCACGACGTACAGTCCTCCTCTGTGTATCCCAACGAGTTATGTTGTACTCAAATGGATACCTTTAGCCCACAGTAGTGCCTTTCTGTCCTTGAAGATCACCCAATATCCCTTTTCCTCAAGGGTTGCAACTGATAGAAGGTTCTTCTTGAGCCCTGGAACATATAATACTTTATCAACATGATTTCTAGCCCCAGATTCCAATCTGAAGGAGATAGAGCCTACTCCCTCTATCTCGTAACATTTTCATCCCCAAGCTCAACCTGCTCTGCAAAATATTTTGTCTTGAAATCTGAGAGGATCTCCTTGTACCGTGTCATGTGCTTTGATGCACCATTGTCTACTAACCAAGATTTCGGCTCCATGAAAACTGAACTGGATAAGGAAGAAACCAAGTAATATTCTTTTCTATTTTCTTTCTCATTAGAAGGACTCTTTTGTTTTCTTTTGGATTCATCATCCTCGGCAGTTAAGGCATGATTTTTCCCTTTCCTTGGATATTTGTTTCTAAACCAACAATCTTTAGAAAAATGACCCAACTTATTACAACTAAATAATTTAAAATTAGATGTATCAATACTCTTTCCTTTGAATGTACCTTTAGTGTTTTCCTTCCTTTGAGAGCCTTTATGGAAAGTGCCTTTCTTTTTTCCCTTGAATCTTGATGCTAAATTTAAATATTCTTCTTTCGTTGGCTCGCTCCTGGTAGCAGTGCGACTCTCCTCCTCGAGGAAATCATGCCATAACCTATCAAACGTGGGTTGAATCTCTCTCCCACTTACACTAGATAAGAAGGTCTCCCATGAATAAGGAAGACCATCAAATATGTCCTACACTAAATCATCATCGTCCATTGTCACCCCTATGACCAAAAACTGATCTTTGATCTGAGCTATCCTGGAACAAAAAGATGCTATTGATTCACCTTTATCCATCTTCAAATACTTAATACTATGCTTAAGTGTCCTCTTTTGACTTGGAGCTTGTTTCTCATACAGATTCACCAAGGTATGCATACAGTCCTTGGTAGTCATTAACGAATTCATTGCCGACATTATATTGTCTTTGACTGAGTCAAAGATGATTCACTTGGCCTTTGCTTGACTCTTCCTAAAGGTCGCTCTGCATGCATTAGTAGTGGGTTCCTCCACCATTGTGGTCACATACTGCTCAAGATCATGCTCCTACAAGATATTTGTTATACGAAGCTTCCACACATTGAAGTTGGCATCTCCTTTGAGCCTATCCTCAGCCCTGACTAAAATGGAGGATACCATGGACCTCACACTAGAAACTTAATCAAGCTTTCTTGGATCTGTGTGTACCTATTGTTGCACTTCAACAAGCTTAACACACCCTAAGCTCTGATACCATGTTAAATTTTGATCTTGATTTCTTAAGTGAATTAACACTTTGATTCCAGCTTTAAACATTTCAACAATATAGAATCATAACTGAATATAAATAATCATGTAGATATGTAAGCATGCACATCAACAACACATATACCCTAGGGAAACCCTGTACAGGGAGAAAAAACCCAAAAAACGATATTCCTTTATTGTATTAATAATGTAAGATCACTTACAAACATCCACCATGAAAACTATGCTCTTAAAAGAGATTGCCAAGACTTAGACCGGACCGACAAAACTTTTAGAAGAAGAGAATATTTGTTGATATATTTTTTGATTATTGACCAGCACTGAGGAAGAGACCATGCATATCTTGTGTATTGCTTTGTTGTCTTTTTCTGGACTGATATGCAGCCTCACTTTATCAGGGTTATACGTTGTCTCTTGTGACTGATATGCTACTCTTTTCTTGAGAGATTAGTTTCCTTTCTTATTTATTGTTATGTTGTCTATCCCTAGACTGATATATCGTTTATCTCTTGACTGATATGTTGTCTAAATCATGACCGATATGTTGTCTAACTCGTGACTGATACGTTGATTTCCTTCTATATGAAATGTTGATATTTAATGGATGATATGATGATATCTCTTAGCTGATATTCTCCTAGAAGCCTCCCTCTCCAAGACAAGATATGAAACAATGAGGGTTGAGATGTATATAAGTAGGTGCTTGAGAGAGGAGAGGGACAATTCAAAAATAGAGGATATTTGCATGCCTTTCACAACTCGCCTTAACTCAAATTAGAAATGGAGAAGAGACTTTACTTAGAAATAAACTTGACTTTGATGACTCGACTCTTAAATCACCCTTGACTTGGCATGAATACGAAATAACTTAGCATGCACATGTCTTGCATGCATGGAATGCATGTCATGCATGCAACATGCAACTAGACATGCATGCAACCTACAACATGCATGCATGCAACATGCGACAAGTTGACAACAATGTCTTTGACTTAGACATGCAACTTTGACTTCTACAACTCGACTATTTACAAGGAAATTCAAAATTCTCTTCATGATGGATAATGCCACACGTGCCAACGCACTAGATCAATACATTTATATCATTTGCAATACTAGGAATATCACTTGTTTCTAGCTCATATGAATTTTATATTCAACCTAACTTTTGATAGATGCCTTGAATTTTTCTCATGGCTGACAAGGCTTGACTAGGCTCACAGAGGTTGTACGTTCCCCCTAACTTTTGCACTAGTCTGTCTATGCTCACAAAGGTTGTATGTTCCCCCTGAATTTTGCACTAGAATGTCTATTGTCACAAAGGTTGTATGTTCCCCCTGAATTTTGCATAATACGCATATAGCATCTCGTTCATCCTGACTTTTGGTTTGACTCACAGAGGTTGTACGTTCCCCCTAGATTTTGTCAATACCTCACAAGACTATTTGATTCACCAAATCTCCCTGGCTCGCCTTAGGGTGGCCCATATGGCCTCTCATTGGAGAATGATTGTCGATGCTGCCAAATTTAACATAGACCACCACTATGGTGCATTGCCTTCTCCTCCGGTGCAGATTAGTTGAGTTATACAGAGTATTTCATGTGTAAATTATCATTCATTCATTTGGTTAATGAGAATTCTTCCATTGTTTCTCTCATGTTTATGTTTTCTAATATTTTCTCTGCAAACTGTGTATTTCATTGGCTAGCTAGATCTATTCTGTGCAGGTTCAACACATTTACAGGTAGAGGATACAATGATACAATATCCTTATCCTTTGGTAACCGCTAGGTTGTGGGTAACCGTTGAGCCACTAGAAATGGGATATTTCCCAAGGAAGATAAAAATACCTTACAGGGTGGGGTTACCAACAAATTTATGTAAATAGATTTTCAGATGGATAGATGTAAATGATACACAGGCGTGGAATTATTTGTAACAGGTGCACAGAGAAGGTGAAGGCATCTCGAGAACCTAAAATTGATCTTTTGAAGACAACGATGAATTTGAGAAATTCAAAAATAAAGAGTGAAATGATATGGAAGGAGAGAATGACACCATGCAATACTGGGAAGATGATGGGGGTGATGATACATCAATGATTTCTCATTGCAACTAAGAAGGGAGCTAGAGAGAAATTCAAAAAACAACTAATGTTCAATGTCTTTGAGTGATTTCACCATCTGCTTTTTGGTATTTATGGAGACATAGGTTGGTTTATTCCTATTTCTGGACTAAATGAAACATGTTTTGTCTAAAATAAACCATTGGACACTATTTTGGTAATCATTCTAAAGTTGTTCCAGGCATTCTACCATGCCACTTATAAATCATTATCATGATTTTTAGCACATGAATCTTTCACGGGTTTCTTTCCATAGAATGCCACAACCATTATTTTAGTGATGAAATTTATTCAATATATGCTCATCATTGAGGATAAAAAAATTACTAAAATACCCACTGCTAAGAGAGTTTACCAGTGATACTTTATAGTGTGTTTTGTGTCTCTTAAACACTCAATCATATATACATAAAGAGAGTAGAGTACGAAAACTATTATTATTATTTTGAGCTGGTTATACCATCTTCCAACTAACTCTATTGAGTTTGATATTGGTCCTGAGGTTAATAAAGGTGTAGAGCTTGCAAAATTTTAATTACATCAATTTTTTCCTTGGCTTTGATAATTAGAGAATGAAAATTTAAAAATCTAACTTAGTACATTTTTACAATGCTATCACATGTAGTAATTATGTAAAATGCCTAACCTAAACAATATATCAAGGTTTGTAAGTCTCTAATGGTCAATTAAGTACATGAATATTCGATTGAAAACTTAGGTTCGATTGGCAAACTCACAATTTGTAGCCATTATGATGTGTTGATTTAATTATTTTATCGAGAAGGTTAATATCCCCTTGGAAATTCTCTGAACATACATTTTAATTAACGTCGGATGAGGAGCAGGAGCCTCCTGAGATTGTGGTGGGCCCAAGGATTCAGTCTTGCATTCCGAGAGAAGAGAGGGAATCCGTTCTGAGCAGTGGCAGGAGGCTCAACTAGTGTGATCGAACCGATGCTCAGGGTGGAGTGGGTTCTCCTAGGAGCTCAGGGTTCAGAGTGTTTGTTAGAAGAAGATCTTTTGGTTCAAGTTTTGTGCAGGTGTTGAGGTTGGATTCAGGTTCAGAGGGAGCTCCTACTGCAAACAGTGTGATGGGACCGGATAATGGTGATGGCAGTGAGCACATCCCTCGCTAAGAGGGATTGTTAGCTTTTATAGCTTGGGAGGTACTCTGCATGTTTTGTCTTGTATGTGAAAGTA
Organism: Picea mariana; assembly: GCA_032191745.1. Lineage (NCBI taxonomy): Eukaryota > Viridiplantae > Streptophyta > Pinopsida > Pinales > Pinaceae > Picea > Picea mariana. The sequence goes on along the minus strand of JASDQU010372061.1, from coordinate 52,849 downwards.
GCCTTGCATTTGCACTACTAGACACTTGACTTTGTAATGGGTTTTTATAAAGTTGTAATAAAGTGGTTCTTTTATTAAAGTGACTTTTTAATAAAGTGTACCTTCTAATATTAAAGTGACTTTATTTCATAAAGTGCACTTATGTTATAAAGTGAAATTGTACTTTAATATTTTAAGTGATTTATTTTGGAGGGAATGAATCATGTCCCTTGATCATGTAAAGACAAGATTAGATCTTGGCCTTTAGATTTAGGGATGGGGAAGGTGAAAAGACACTTGGAAGGTGAAAGGTCACTTTYGAATTATAAGAGAATTCATTTGGTAGTGTGTAAGATACAATGAGAAGAGGATATTGAGAGATTTTTGAGAGAGATTTGAGGAGCAAAGGAAAGGGCAGCAAGTTGGGCGCATTTCCCAAGAAACTTTTTTGTTTAGAAGAGGCTGATATTTATTGTTGTGAGGAGGCCATATTGTACAGATCCGTACAGTCCATACATCAAGGAAGAGGGCACAGTTTTAGAGGCAATTGGAGGGCATGGAAATCAAAGTTGTTTGGAGTGTTTCTTGCTGCAACAGGGCCATACAAGATCAAACCGTACAACTATTGTTTGCCACAATTTTTGAGGTGTTTTCTAGCAATGAAGGGTTGTACAGTAGTACGTATTTAGCACGGGTTTCTAGGCATATTATTGTGGGATTGTTGGGTGTTGTAAGTGGTTTTCTCTTGGCTATAAATGTAATATTGTTGTTGATATAACTTTCCTTAAGCTAAATCTCTCTCTCTCTCTCTCTCTCTCTGGGTTTCCCCACATTGGGGTTTTCCCTGGCTGGTTGCCTAAATTTCTGAGTATTACATGGATGTGTGATTGTTTTTCATTGGGTTTATTCCATTGCAAAAGTGCTTGGCAATGTGTATTTATGCTCATAATAATTTCTCAATGTGGGTTTATACATTTCAGAGTTCATATATGACATTTATCTCTAGGTTTCGAAGTGTATGACAGAATATAGAGCATACTGATTTTGTCATTAAATTTCTACATGGTATCAGAGCTTGGGCTTTGAGTTACAGTGAGCAGTGAGATTTTTGGGCAAGATTTGAAGGGTAGAAACTTAATTGTTTGTTTTCCATTGAAGAGTTGACAGGGAGATGGTTGTTTGCATCGAGTATGAGGACCGGTTGTATGGGATTTCCAACTATTTGCAATGGAAATTTAGGATTTTGGCTATTCTCGAGGAAAACAAAATTTGGAGCTTTATCAATACCACAGTTGTTTCTCCCACATCATACCCTATAGGTTTGGATTTACATGAGGTAAAGGAGTCCAAATCTCAGAGGATTATTCTGGATGGGGTGAAGAACCACCTTATCCCACACTTGGCTGAGAAGAAGACAACCAAAGAGATGTGGGATGCACTTAAAAACTTGTACGCGACAAAGAATGAAAACCGAAAGATGGCCTTGAAGGATAAATTGCATGATACTAAGATGGGTAAGAGGCAGAGTGTGTATTCTTATCTTACCTGGGTAGCTCAAGTGAAAGATGAGTTGGTTGCAGTTGGGGAGGTCATATCAGATTTAGAGTTGGTGAGGATAGCCTTGAAAGGCTTCACCAAGGAATGGGAAGTCTTCGTGAAGTGTGTGGTGGGTCATGAGCATCTTCTAGATTGGAGAATATTGTGGGATGATTTCACTCAGGAGGAGATCCGGGAAGGATCTCAGAGCAGTGGATATAAGGGAGATGGAGTTGATGAAGAGAATGTTGCTCTTATTTCCAAGGGCAAGGGGAAGAAGAAGGGAAATTCTGGGAGGGACTTGAGTAAATAAATATGTTATTGTTGTAACCAGTTGGGGCACCTTACTTCTTAGTGTCCTAAGAGGAAGAAGAAGAATAAGTAACAAGAGGGGCCTAATACAAATGCTACAAATCTATGGAGGACTATTCATCCAAGTTTGATAAGGAATTTTCTTTGGTTACTCTAGTATCCAGTGTCGGATGTGGAGGATTTGGGGGTGATAACAGGTGGATTGTTGACAGTGGATCCTCTTGTCACATGATAAGAATCTGGTGATTATTCCTTATTATCACATAGACAAGTCATGACTGATTGGTGAAGAGGGAAGGAGGTATGGCACGAGTTGTCTGTGGAGTTGGAAGGGTTAGATTCCGACTCAATTATTGGGGGCTCCTGGAGGTTGATGGAGTTCTCTTTGTTCTAGGGTTGAGGGTTAACTTGCTCTCAGTGTCAGCCTTAAAGGATGTTGGATAATGTACATTTTTCAAGAAGGGGAATGTATTTATCTATAGGGAGGGAGTGGACCCATTTGAACCACAACTAATTGGTGATCGGGTGGATATGTTGTACATGTTGCGAGAACAACCTTTAGGTTAAGATTCAATGTCAGATGAGGAGCAAGAGGCTCCTGAGACTGCGGTGGGCCCAAGGATTCAGTCTTGCGTTCCAAGAGAAGAGAGGGAGTCTCTTATGAGAACCGACAGGAGGCCCAGCTGGTGTGATCGTATCGATGCTCAGGGTGGCATGGATTCTCCTAGGAGCTCAAGGTTTAGTGTGGTTGTTAGGAGAAGATCTTTTGGTTCGAGTTATGTGTGGGTGTTGAGGTTGGCTCCAGGTTTAGAGGGAGCTCCTACTGCAAACAGTGTGATGGGACCAGATGATGGTGATGGAAGCAATCACATCCCTCGTTAAGAGGGAGTGTTATCTTTTATAGCTTGGGAAGCACTCTGCATATTTTGTCTTATTTGCGGAAGTAGCCTTATATTTTCACTACTAGACACTTGACTTTGTAATGGGTTTTTATAAAAGTTGTAATAAAGTGGTTCTTTTATTAAAGTGACTTTTTAATAAAGTGTACCATCTAATATTAAAGTGACTTTATGTCATAAAGTGAACTTATGCCATAAAGTGAAATTGTACTTTAATATTTTAAGTGATTTATTTTGGAGGGAATGAATCATGTCCCTTCATCATGTAAAGGCAAGATTAGATCTTGGCCTTTGGATTTAGGGATGGGGAAGGTGAAAAGACACTTGGAAGGTGAAAGGTCACTTTTGAATTATAAGAGAATGCATTGGCTAGTGTGAAAGTTACAATGAGAAGAGGAGATTGAGAGATTTCTAAGAGAGCTTTGAGGAGGAGAGGAAAGGGCAGCAAGTTGGGCACATTTCCCAAGATTTTTTTTGTTTAGAAGAGGTTGATATTTATTGTTGTGAGGAGCCCATATTTGTACGGACCCATACATTTCGTACAACAGGAATAAGGCATAGTTTTCGAGGCAGTTGGAGGGCACAAAAATTGAGGTTCTTTGGAGTGTTCCTTGCTACAGCAGGGTTGTACAAGAGCAGACTATACAACTGTTGTTTGGCACATTTTTTGAGTTGTTGTCCAGCAAAGGAGTGTCATACAGTAGTACAAATTTTGCACGGGTTTCTAGGAAGATTATTGTGGGATTATTGGGTGTTGTAAGTGGTTTTATCTTAACTGTAAATGTAATCTTGTTGTTGATATAACTTTCCTAAAGATAAATCTCTCTCTCTCTCTCTCTTTGGGTTTCCCCATATTGGGGTTTTCCCTGGCCGGATGCCTAAATTTTTTAGTATTACATGGATGTGTGATTGTTGTTCATTGTGTTTATTTCGTTGCAAATGTTCTTGAAAATGTGTATTTATGCTCATAATAATTTATGAATATGGGTTTATACATTTCAGAGTTCATAAATGACAGTTATCTCTAGGTTGTTGAGTGTATGACAGAATATAGTGCATGTTGATTCTGTGATTAAATTTTTACAGTCGTCTTGGAGTAAAGGACACAGTTGCCTAGTAACTGTTAGTTATTCTTTTTACATACATTGTACTTTGAGGAGGGGGGGTTCCCATGAGGTTTTCCCTACTTCCTCATTTATTTCAGTGTATCTTTTGTATTTGAGTACCTAACATGGCCTCGTTTCCAGGACCCATTCTTTATTTTCACCATAGTGATGTTCAGGGGGGTGTTGGAGATACTTCACACAAACCTAGGAATTCTTTTTCCTAAGTATTTCCCTATGTTTACTAGTCATTATTCAGTCTCCTATAGTCTAGGGAGAATATTCTCTTCAATTCACACTTCAGTTTGATCAATGGAGTGGAGTCTAGATGCCACATTGGGATCATCACCATGCAGCATTGTGATCATCACCATCTAATGTGCATTGTCCTTGGGATCATCACCAGCTAATGCACATTGTCCTTGGGATCATCACCAGCTAATGCACATTGTCCTTGGGATTATCACCAAACTAGCGCATTACTCATGATTCATTGATCTCCTCCTCACTTTACTCTATTTCGATCAGTTAACTGAAGACTAAAAGACTAGTTAACTCATACTAGGTGGCAGTTAGCTCCCGTAACTTCCTAAGAGACTAGACTAGGTAGCAGTTTACTCCTGTAACCGTTAGTGTGTGTCCAGATCACTCTAGACCACCACTATGACGCATTGGTTTCTCTTCCAGTGCGCATTAGTTGAGTTATACAGAGTATTTCATGTGTAAATTATCATTCATTCATTTGATTAATGAGAATTCTTCCATTCTTTCTCTCATGTTTCTCTTTTCTCATATTTTCTCTGCAAACTGTGTATGTCATTTGCTAGCTAGATTTATTATGTCCAAGTTCAACACATTTACAGGTAGAGGATACAAGGATACAATATCTTATCCTTTGGTAACCGCTAGGTTTTGGGTGACCATTGAGCCACTAGAAATGGGATATTTCTCAAGGAAGATAAAAATACCTTACAGGGTAGGGTTACCAACAAATTTATGTAAAGAAATTTTCAGATGGATAGATGTAAATGCTACACAGGCGTGGAATTATTTGTAATAGGTGCACGGAGAAGGTGAAGGCATCTCCAGAACCTAAAATCGGTCTTTTTGAAGACAACGGTGAATTTGATCAATTCAAAAATAAAGAGTGAGATGATATGGAAGGAGAGAAAGTCACCATGCAATACTGGGAAGATGATGGGGGTGATGATACGTTAATGATTTCTCATTACAACTAAGAAGGGAGCTAGAGAGCAATTCAAAAAACAACTATTGTTCAATGTCTTCGAGTGATTTCACCATCTACTTTTTGGTATTTATGGAGACATAGGTTGGTTTGTTCCTATTTCTGAACTAAATGAAACAAGTTTTGTCTAAAAGAAACCATTAGATGCTATTTTGGTAATCATGCTAAAGTTGTTCCAAGCATTCTACATTGCCACTTATAAATCATTGTCATGATTTTTAGCATGTGAATCTTTCATGGGTTTCTTTCTATAGAATGCCACAACCATTATTTTATTGATGAAATTTATTCAATATATGCTCATCATTGAGAGTAAAAAAAATACTAAAATACCCACCCCTAAGAGAGTTTACCAATGATACTTTATAGCGTGTTTTATGTCTCTTAAACACTCAATCTTATATACATAAAGAGATTAGAGTATGAAAATAATTATTATTTCCAGCTGGTTATACCAACTTCCAACTAACTCTATTGAGTTTGATATTTATCCCGAGGTTAATAAAGGTCTAGCGCTTGCAAAATTTTAAGTACATCCATTTTTTCCTTGGCTTTGATAATTAGAGAATGAAAAATTAAAAAGCTAACTTAGTACGTTTTTACAATGCTATCACATGTAAGAACTATGTAAAATGCCTAACCTAGACAATATATCAAAGTTTGTAAATCTTTAATGTTCAATTAAGTACATGACAATTTAATTGATAACTTAGGTTCAATTGGTAAACTCACAATTTGTAGTCATTATAATATGTGATTTAATTATTTTATCGAGAAGGTGAATAACCCCTTGAAAATTTCCTGAACATACATTTTAATTACCATTAATGTTTTTATTTAAATAATATACAAATAACTAATATCTTATATAAAATGTGGTGGGAGATGAAAAGCATGATTTGTAAAAGCAACTACAAAATGACTAAAGATCAAAGCATGACTAGAGATTTGAGCCTGGACAAAATGACTAAAGTTATATTAAATTGCAATGGAAATTTTCACATGACATTGTATCCAAAACACAAAAGCGAGAACCCACTATCAATCAAAAGAAAAAATACAAACATTATTTACATCACATTATTTTATATTTTCCTTTTAGGAATATTAATCTTACTTATGTGAACTTGTCAATCGTAATAAATAGTCTTCGAGGCTTCTTTGAGAAGGCATAACGGGGAGACCCAATTATTTAAAAGAGATCCTTTGATACGAAGAAAATGTTTTGATAAGAGATATTCGAAAGGAAAAATAATGTTTTGATGGAAACCATTAGGGAAAAGTACGTAAGTGTTAACGAAAATTCCATAAAATATAACTTATGTAACATTTAAAAGGAAAAAAGGGGCAACTTCTCAACTAAAATCCTACTTTTCCATATCGTAAGAGAAACAATAAAATATTGTTATAGAAAAAGATCTATAAAACTAAATTTTCAAGATGGAAGGAAGGATGTTTTCCTCTTACTACAATGGAAGCTATTTTACTATGTGGAGAGACCATTAATGGCTTGTACTTTGAATATAATTTATTTTTTATTTTTTTTTAAATGAGAAGCCATTTATTAGTTGAGATTTTTTTATTTTTTTTTTGAGATTTTTACTATGCCATGAATATGTTATAGATTATTCTTGTTGTTCATTGACACACCAAATGTTTGTAAGAATATTTTTGTGAATTTTTTTATATTTTCTTCAATCAATTCTAGTTCTTTTTTTTTTTTGTTAAGGTAGGTTAGTGTGGATATGAGGTTATAACTTTCATTTTCATCTTGTTATCTTTAGTATATGATAGAATTAGTTTATTGATTATCGTAAATAATTGAATTCACCTTGTATTGAAAAGAGACGGCTCTGTATTTATTTGGTAGCTCACTTTAGGGATCTTTATAATACTTTGATAAAGATTCATAGATGTAAACTTTGTTTAAAGATCAGAAAATAAAATAAATCCATCTTGTATGGGGTCACATTTCATAGAAGCTTTCTTATGCCAATATTTGATTTTAAAATTACAATTGTTATATACTTTTAGAAGTATAGTTGCATTTTCAACTTAATTTACATCATTCATCATTATTTGTTATGAGTTGAATGGTATTGTATCCAATTTTTTTCCATTTACCATGTATGCATCTTAATCTCAAAATGCATTTAAATCTTCAAGATTTAAATATTGTTTCATATACTTGAACCCCATAGTGCTGAGGGGTTTGGCTTCTACAAGATCATTTTTACATTTAAGAATATGTACATATATTTCCAGTTTCTAAGAACAATGCTTATATACATGAACCTTCAATGCTATGAGATTCGACTACTTCTATTAGATCCTCTTTTCATTAAAAATTAAGTAAATTGATTGTGAATTTCTCAAAATTATGATTGAGAAAAAGAGAATGGTGAAGTTGACTTCAATGCTCTTATATTATACTATAGCATTACATAAGTGAGTATCCCCTACTGCTACTACAAACATTGGACTTTGACATACTTTTATAAAATTCTTACTTAAAAAAAAATTGAATCACAATTTTCTTGTTTATTTTCAACTTTTAGGGTGTTGAATTATATCTCAATTGGTATTATAGTGAGTTTCTAAATTTCCATTTTCTTGTGGCCATATTTTTTTTCCTTTCCATGAAAAAAGAAAATGAACTTGTGAACAAAATTTTCCAATACACTATCCACATTTTGAAAATAAATACAAAATTATAAATGAGTATATTAAAAGATGAGGTAAATGTAAAGATAATCATCACTTGTAGTTCTCCACGAATGCCTACAGGACCATTTGTCCCTTTCTTCTCATCTAACGAGATTCAAGCCATGTAACATGATCAGTTAACCACCTATGTGATGCAATACTAAAATGCATATTAATCTCTTTATCATAAATCATCCCAACCACTAATTGGAAATGGTAATTTTATAAATTTTGAACAACATTTACATGTAATAGATCAAGTAAAGTAATTTTTAACATGGATCAATGTTTTTCTTTTTATATAGATATGCAATTACATTATAAAAGGTGTAGTTTTCTAGTTTATTCTATGGTTTGGATTTTACTATGGGTTCCACAACTAATGGAATGCTTATTTTAGATGGTTTGAATTTGATTGGTGTTTTTAGATGGTTTGAATTTGATTAATGTTTTTTAAAACTATTATGTGTATATGTTATATTATTTTTTATTTTTTGTATATAGATTCTATAAGTAAGTAATTTCATGTGTTCATAGCATGCAAATGGGCAAGGGTGTTTTAATCAACCTTTTCATGTTAATGTTCATACCACATGTCATGTTTCACGTCTCTTGTTTCATGGAGTTATAATGATATTCATGTTTTGGATGAGGTATATATGTTTAAAAATATCCATAGTCAAGTTCATTTAATTAATATTTGCATTGTATGTACAAATTATGCTCAATAACTAAGTAGACAACATGTGTATCTTAGCAACATTATCACAACATAATGCACCTATTGATTATCATGGACAAGTATGGAAGGTTACTTTTAGTGTTTTTCTTAAACTCATCAATGTACATGTACCTTCATTCTTTATTTCATTTCTTTATATTTTCAATATGGTGGAGCAATAGATGAAATGGAAATAGAAGTAAATACAACCCAACATTCACATAAGACTTTGGTATCTTTTATCTAGTCTATAGATTGATCTATTACAACAATTGAAATTTATGTTTCAGCATTCTTAATCTGAAATTTGTGCTTTAGTGAATATTTTGAAAGATGAAATCTTGTTATCAACAAATCATATTTTTTTACATGTGTTTCAATGTTTTTAGTAGATGCCCCACTATCCATCTATAATCATTTGATGATTAACCTACAATCCTCTATATCTACTAACATACACTAGATATAATTAACCTACAATTTCATTTTATTACAATGGCACTGATTTGGGGCATGGTTCCATGGTCTAATAGTGAGGACAATCAAGTTTGAATCCAATAATCCAAGTTCAAATCTCGATAGAACCTGTAATTCAAATTTTGGTTGTTACTACTAATTTTGTAACCCAAGTTCAAATCTTAGTGGAACCTTAATTATGGCACCTTCTTTGATTGTTTGCAGAAGATTGTAGGTTAATCACCAAATGACTATAGATGGATAGTGGGGCATCTACTAAAAACATTGAAACACATGTAAAGTATAAAGTTAATCCAAGGTTCCTTAGAGTCCAAATGAGATGGCTAACCAAAAAAGAGTAAAGTTACTATTGTTCAAGATAGTTCTTTTAATAATTCTATTTTCCTTTTGAGTTCATGAAGCTCAATTCATTGATAGGATGAAAATGAAAAAATGAGTAACACTTGTCGGAGTGAGGGTGGTGCAATAAGACCATGCAAAAATTCAACAAAACTCTAGGCCAAAAATTTTGTAAACTCTCGGCTAAGAGTTTGTGATTTTTTAACCAATAGTATTACAATAAATGTTGGTCGAGAGTTTATAAAACTCTTGATCAAAATATTTTTTTAAATCAAGAGTTTTTGGTTAACAAAATCAACAAGTTCTACAATAATTTTCAGAAACCTGCAAATTAAACAAAGGGAAATCCATGCAAGTTTTGAAGATCATCTATTGGACCTACTACCATTGAATTCAGCTTTGAATCTAGTTTCTAATAATGCAACAATCTTTTTTTGGGTTAAGAATTGTTATTTTTTAATAATTTTGTTATAAACTTTATCGCTTAAGAATTTTTTTGTCTCAAAATCACCTGAAATGAAAATTCAATATCATCAAAATCATAATACCAAAAAAATAGAAAAAAAAAATCATGGTACACTTCCTTACATTGTCCTGTTCAAAAGGGTATCACATCAAAAATAAAATTGGTTCCCATAGAAATGTGTCAATATGACAAAAAAGTTATTTTATTTCAATAAATAATAAAAAATAGTACTTAAATTTGAAAAATAAAAAAATATAGTCCTTGTACTAGTGCAATCTGTGTGTATAGTTTGTTTCCCTAAATTCAATAGCCATATCTAAAAACTAAACACCCACATAGGTCACTCATGATCATTACCTAAAATTTTAAAGTATATGCAGTTAATAAAATTCACAATATGTGAACTCTTATAGATATCCCAAACCACTAGCCCTATTTCACCTTAGCTTGTACTACTCAATGAATGGTATCCCCTTCTCTTCCCTAAAATCTCTCAAGCTATCGCACTTCTCTCCAAGGCTCCAACACAAACTGACCAGAAAATCTTACTATTGGGATTTCAGGGATTCTTAGTTGTAAATAGTTTTCCTCGATAACAATAATTTCCCTTCCACAAAGTCATGATTCCCTCATGGTTTCATGGTGGCCATTTTCCATAATTTTATTACAATCGTAATATGGAAGCTCAAGCTCAAAGAGAAAAAAATCATCTAAGAAGAATGAATGTGAATCCTCCTTTGCATGACCAAAAATCATGGATTATGTTTGCATGCATTGGAGATACCACGTGCCTTCATGAGAAGTACATGTATCTATCTTTACCACTTCCAAGGTTAATAGGACTTAGGATAACCATAAAGAAAATGTTTAATGAAGATAAGATTAAAGAAAATTAGGGCAGTGGTAAGTTAATATTATTTTTCTATTATCCCTTGAGCCCCCTTTCTTTCCCCTCTTGTGGAGTCATAACCCCTCGTTCTTTTGTCCTTCTCCTTCTGTATCATGTGATGCATTGTTTTATTATCATTCAATGTACCATTTTATATATTACATCGTTTGGCTTCCAACCATCCATCAAGTACACATGCATTACTAGTTTATGGATCAAAACTAGGGTATTACATTCCCTGAGGTATTGTTTGTATGGAAATAATATATTTCCTATTGAGAATATTAGCGTATTGTTTTGTATATATTGTAATATATGTATGGAAAAAAAAAAGTTCTAAAGAATACTTGAGACTCAGTGATACGAATGAATAATTAAAAAGAAACATCAAGAATAGCGTAGTCTTTGTTTAGCATCAACTCTTATGGATTTGTGGAATTCTATAATAACCTATTTTATCACCACCACAACAATAGAATAATAGGTCATCAATGTTGGCTAGTTCCAAAATTGTGATTAATAGAATTCAATATTTCTATTTACATTTTCATAAAAAAAAAATGGTAAGATCTATGACACTACTAGTCATGTAATCCTTCTATATTGTTTCTTCGAGCTATTATATGTAAAGTATAATATTTTTCTCTTAGTAGTCTTTATTACTTCATCCACAATAATGGTAAACCTAGATTATAAAGAGGAGTAATTTATTATATCAATATGGATATGCTGCATTAAATCTTCATTTTTTTTCAAAAGTTCAAAAAGAAGTTTGAATTGATCGTTTAAGTTATAATTTGATCTAGTCAACCTATCTTCAAAGCATCATCTAAAGACTTATTCATTTTCTCTATAAAATCATTAAATGTTATAATATCTTGTTCATTCATAGATATCTAACTTTGCAAATCCCAAATTGTTAGTTTTTTCACTTCTGAAATAAAATTGAAACTAACTACTTTTTCTTAGTTACCGTCACATCATTTTCTCATTTTTGAAACTTCTCTAAAAGAAAGAATATAATCTTTAAGATAAGTTATCTATTAAGTTTAGTCATCAATATTATCTTCATTTTTTTATAACTCCACTACCTTGTCTTAAATGGACATGGACTTTGGAAACAGAAGTCGCTCAAAGAGAGATCTCTTGGGACGATCATTTTCATCAATATTAAGTTTAGTCATCAATATTATCTTCATTTCTTTATAGCTCCACTACCTTGTCTTAAATGTACATGGACTTTGGAAACAGAAGTAGCTCAAAGAGAGATCTCTTGGGACGATCATTTTCATCAATCTCTTGTAATCTTTGAAAACTACATGCTTCTAATGTTTTTTTCACACTAATCAATTTTAATTCTAAATTTAAGTTGATATTTTTTCTCCTTTAACATTCCATTTTCATCCATCAACATTTTCTTCTCCTCATATGTAATAACTAGCTCTTTAGTTTGGACGTGAATATTCCATCATAAGTAATAACTAACTCTTTTGCACGTGAATATTCAATTTTGACTTTAGCTCTTTAGTTTGGACGTGAATATTCAATCATAAGTAATAACTAACTCTTTAGTTTGCACATGAATATTCAATTTTGACTTTAGAACTTTAATTTCCATAATTTTGGCCTTTAACCATGATTTGTTAATGTCCATGTCCTTTGGATCAGTTCCTAGAGCTACAATCTTATCCAATATCCACAATCTTATCCTCTATCCAATATCTTAATGAGTGTGACTTTATTGATAACTTTTTCATATTTTAATTGCTTTGCTAGTTTTGCGACCATTTTATAAATATTTTATTTGATACAATCTCTAAAGTTTGTTTATGACATTCCACCTTGTTTGTTACATGCATTTGTTTTAAATCAAAACAAAGAGTGGTAGTATCATACTTTTGAGTTTTAAGTTCAATCTCATCTTTAATTACTCTTAGTTCAACTAATATGTGTAGTCAAGGGCACTATTAGCTTCTTTGGGAAGTCTACCAAAACCTTGGCACTATTGGCCCCTTTGGGAAGTGGCACTATTGGATCCTTTGGGAAATCTACTAGAACCTTGGCACTATTGGCCCCTTTGGAAATTCTATTTAGTGATATGTTGTGTCAGGCATTAACACCTTCCCTTTTTCATGCATCTTTACTCATAGAGTCATTCCCAACCAAGAAAATGGGACTTTCATTTTTCCTCGAGACCCTTTTAACTTGTTTAAAAATTTTCTTATCTTGTTGATCTTCATTTCAGTTAGCCCATCCTTTTGGGAGAATTGTTTTAACTTGAAAGTTTTGTTTGGTTTCTGGTATAACACTTAACCATTTTTAAGAAGAAAGTTTTGGCATATCTATAGACTTTCCACAAACTATGTCGATACATCAAAGGAGTTCGCATGATTATCTTCGATACACACTAACAGACTTCCTCCCAATGTATCTGGTACGTAAACCTCATCCTCGACCGAGTTGACAAAATCATCTCTGGTATAATTGAAAGCCTTCCCATCATTGTCACTGATAACATCAATGGACTTCCCTTCATCCTCGTCGATGTGCTTACCTTCACACCGGTAGACTTCCCCTCAAGTTCATTGACACACATACCTCTCTACCAACGACATCTACAACATCACTATCGATGCCTTCGACACATTTTCCACCTCCATTGCTTTAACACTGGAAAAATTCCACAAGCCAAGCTCTAACACTGGAAAAAAGTAGATTGCCTTTGGTAGCTTGAACTTCGTGTCGAGAAAAGTATGTAAAAAGATCATCCCCTGTATTATTGTTTATTTTCTTGTTGTCGAGAAAGAAGAGAAGCACCGAGCATTTGTTTATGAGCTACCCCACTTGATAGAGTACTCATCCACCAGCAAAGTGCCCTTCCATCTTCCACATGTCCATCAATTGCTAGGTAGGACCTAAACCTTATCACCTCACTTTTCATTCATACATTTTTCATCGTTAGGGTTATAGTTTCACCATTAAATTGACACCAAAAAACCTATCATCTGGCTCCTCCCGCCTGATTCCCCTGACTCACTTTTTCCTTCATCTTCCCCTGAGTCATGCCTCACCTCGATCCAAACTATCATGTTCTATCCAAGTAACCAAACTGTCATTAAAGTTTCTCCTTGTTATGTAGCGAGAGTGTCCTAAACCTTCTTCCTCACTCCAATCCTTTCCCTCTCATCTCAAACCATACTTTGACCTAGTCGACCTTAAACGCTTGTTTTAATTTTCTTTAACTGGCCTACAC